>JAGFBZ010001815.1:0-38188 GCA_018398805.1 Hirundichthys speculiger | reverse complement strand
ATAGACAGGTGGAAGGTCAACAGGTGGGATAGGACATGACATGGATATGGGAGATCTAATAGGTGGAGGTCAACGCTGGGATGACATCTATATAGACAGGTGGAGGTCAACGCTGGGATGACATCTATATAGACAGGTGGAGGTCAACGCTGGGATGATGACATCTATATAGACCAGGTGGAGGTCAACGCTGGGATGACGTCTATATAGACAGGTGGAGGTCATGCTGGGATGACTCTACATAGACAGGTGGAGGTCAACGCTGGGATGACATCTACATAGACAGGTGGAGTTCAACGCTGGGATGACATCTATATAGACAGGTGGAGGTCAACGGTGGGATGACAGCTATATAGACAGGTGGAATTCAACGCTGGGATGACATCTATATAGACAGGTGGAGGTCAACGCTGGGATGACATCTATATAGACAGGTGAAGGTAACACTGGGATGACATCTATATAGACAGGTGGCGGTATACGCTGGGATGACATCTATATAGACAGGTGGAGGTCAACGCAGGTGGAGGTCAACGCTGGGATGACATCTATATAGACAGGTGGAGGTAACGCTGGGATGACATCTAAATAGACAGGTGGCGGTAAACGCTGGGATGACATCTATATAGACAGGTGGAGGTCAACGCTGGGATGACATCTATATAGACAGGTGGAGGTAAACGCTGGGATGACATCTATATAGACAGGTGGAGGTCAACGCTGGGATGACATCTATATAGACAGGTGGAGGTCAACGCTGGAATGACATCTATATAGACAGGTGGAGGTCAACGCTGGGATGACATCTATATAGACAGGTGGCGGTAAACAATGCTGGGATGACATCTATATAGACAGGTGGAGGTCAACGCTGGGATGACATCTACATAGACAGGTGGAGGTCAACTCTGGGATGACATCTATATAGACAGGTGGGATGACATCTATATAGACAGGTGGAGGTAACGCTGGGATGACTCCATATAGACAGGTGGCGGTAAACGGGGATGACATCTATAGGTGGAGTCAAACGCTGGGATGACATCTATATAGACAGGTGGAGGCTGGCATGACATCTATATAGACAGGTGGAGGTAAACGCTGGGGATGACATCTAAATAGACAGGTGGCGGTAAACGCTGGGATGACATCTATAGACAGGTGGAGGTCAACAGGTGGAACGCTGGGGACATCTATATAGACAGGTGGAGGTCAACGCTCAACGCTGGGATGACATCTATATAACAGGTGGAGGGTCAACGCTGGGATGATCTATATAGAGACAGGTGGAGGTCAACGCTGGATGACATCTATATAGACAGTGGAGGTCAACGCTGGGAGATATAGACAGGTGGAGGTAAACGCTGGGATGACGTCTATATAGACAGGTGGAGGTCAACGCTGGGATGACATCTACATAGACAGGTGGAGGTGAAAGCTGCATCACACATTCCTTCTGCCGAAAAAAGTGAATCCTCGCCAGGAAAGGATGCGGTCTGCCACCGGCAGGGGGCTGCGGGCCGGTGCGGTGGGCTCTGTCTATCTCCGGGGGAGACGGAAACTCCTGCTCGAAGATTTTTTGAAGCAAGGACTGGATTAATTTTGTCGGGTTTGAGCCTTCAGCCGCCTCTGGTAAGCCCACCACCCTGATGTTATTTCTGCGGCTTCTGTCTTCAAAGTTTATTAGTTTTTCGAGTAGTTCAGCGTTGCTCTTTTCCACGATGGCCACCCTCGCCTCCAGCGCCGTATCGGAGGTCTCGAGGGCGCTGATGCTCTCAGCATGCGCCGTCACTGTTGCTTGTAAAGTTAGGATAGCTGGACGAAGTTCCCTGCTAACCATCCTCAATTTTCGCAGTTACTTTGTCCTCTAGTCCTTGTAGCATGGGCTGGAGGATGTCGTTCAGAATTTCTTTCAGTAACGGCTGCATTGTCTCCTTCATGGCTTGGTTTAGCATGCCACGGGTCATGGGAGCGTCTTCGGACATCTTAGCAATGCTAGCTGCGCTTTCCGATGGAGAAAATTCAGTGCCACTTCTGGTCGGCATGTAACAGTGGGTCCAAAACTTGTACTGCGTGTTCACCGTATGCTTAAATCAAAATAATTGAATAGTTCAGGCAATTTAATTGGGCCAAAAACATCAGATTGAGACACGCTTCACCAGAGGCTCTTTAACCACGTCTTACTCGGTCGCCATCTTGCGAAGGAACATAGTTGTGCTCACTCATGACTGGAACAAACATTTTCTTTTTTGAAGAGATGTGCAGATTCATATCTCCTCATCTTTTGATCCTCAAGCAGGTTCATCTCTCAGTCAGCTGACCTAAAACAGAAGCTTTTATTCAGAAGAATGGAAAAGTTCAGAATAACCCGGAGATAACTGAGTTCTGACCAGCTGCTGATCAACATGAGCCAAGTTCATTTTTTAGTTTATAATATTAAATTAATGTTTTGGATGGAAGAGACAGTCAAACTGCTGAAACACACTGAATACACACATCAGGTCTGGAGCTCAGAGGTGAGGAGAGTTTAGAAAAAAACGAAAGAAAAACTTACAAGACAAGTCACTTCCTGATTAAAAAAACAAATAAAAAAACCAAACCATGATTGTACATCTGTACATCCCTGACCTGACAAACTAACAGAAAAAAAACAACTTCCTTTACTGTCATTACTTCTAAAGTATCACATCACACTTTAAAGGTCTAATGTTAGATTTACTCTGTTCTGGTGCTTCATAAATATCAATAGGGATCAAAATAAATGAATAAATAAATAATAAAAAGATTATAGACATATTATCAGTTGGATCTGTCTCTTCCCAAATGTTTGAATTTCCATGAATGTTGAAAAACTGAATCATTTGATTCTGTCTTTATATTAGGGCTGTCCTGATCACGTTTTTTTGGGTCCCGATCCGATTCCGATCTTTTAATTTTGATGATCGGCCGATTTCCGATTTTTTCCGACCCGATTTCACTTTTTTTGAGTGGGCAAACAGAGTTTAATTTCCTATGCATTTTATTTCCTGTGTACATTAATAAATAGGCCTGCATCCAAGATGAGATTAATAGCTTTTATCATCTCATAAAATAAACAATAACTTATTTAAACACTCTTCTTTCTTTTTTTTTGTTTGAGAGAATTATTATAAAACACATTTAGTTACAGAACAGTGACTGTTCAACAGTCTCAGTACTAAAGAACATAGCACTTCCATTTAAATAGCAGCAGTTGAACTTGGCTAGCAGTTTAAGGCAATGAAAACACCAGCAGAAGTCTTTGAAATCAATGAAATCACATCAGAATAAAAATAACATCAAATATTAACTTAACTTCTTTCAAGACCCGCTGCACATGTTCGCGCACCTTTGTCGTGCATGTAATGATGGGAACGAGGCTCGAGGTAATTAATGAGCCGGTTAAATGCCTTGTATTCCACAAACTCCGTGTCCTCGGTAATACATTCCGCCATTAGCTCGGTGATTTTTCTGTATTTCTCCGAGCGTTTCACAGAACGTTTGCTGCCGAAGCTGCTGCCGTCGGCAGAACAGTGACCGCAGCCGGCTGCGTGATCGGTGCTGCGTGCTTTTTAAGTGTCTGATTAGATTGGTGGTGTTGTAAACTCTCTTCTTACTTACCCATCATGAAATATCAGCCTTCCACACGTTGCAAGTCGCAGTTGAAGCGTCGGTCTTTGTAATTTTATAGCGCTGCTGACATTTTTGCTAAAGTTTAGCCTGACACCGCCAGTCTAAACACTTTTAAGGTGGATGAAGACAGCGCTGTTGGGAAACCTAATTTCAGTGCAAATTATTAAATGTATATAGTTTAAAAAAAATTTTTGTTTGTGTAATATGATTACTTTATTAATTTGTGTTAATCGGGATCACTTTTTGAGGAAAAAAATAATGAAAAAAAGATCGGCGTGTTATAATAAGGCTGATCGGCCAATCCGATCCACCTTAAATTTTTAAGATCGAAGGCCGATCCCGATCAGCGATCGGAATCGGGACATCCCTACTTTATATATTCCTTTCCTTTGGGACAACCTTATTTACCATATTTGGTCACTTCAGGAGACAGACATACAATGAAGAGGAAAAAATAATAATTAGAAATAAAACTCTGGGAATTACTAAGAAACATTCAGCTTCAAGCTCCAGTCCAGAGATTCCAGATGATCTCAGACGTACGTTCAAAGTTCTGTCTCCATACCAGGTGTTGGGTATTAAATACCAATAAATTAAAAGATAATCATTTCTGGAAAATTATTATAACTTGAACTAATCAAACGTTTATTTTACACAGACCTGCAACAAAGCTGGTATATTAGAATCCTCACAAGGGGCACCATTATGTTGTGCAATAAGGCGTATAACGTGCTTGTTTAGTCATAAAAGGGTTATTACCAACTGTCTTGAGGGACAGCTGCTAATAACCAGAAGGGAATTAACAAAGTTAATAAAATGAAATGGGGCACCACCTGATAAATCAGGAAAAAGGACTAAACGGCACAATCAGTCTCAAAATGGCTGTTGTTCTATGCGTGTCAGCCTGTGACCAGGTGTGGCGCTATAGAGCAACAGAGAAGCTGTGAGTCTGAGCACAGACCTCTTCAACCAGCAAATGTTACAAAACTATGTAAAATAACCACAAACAACTTCTTATCGCATAAGCGTAACTAAAATTGCATAAACATAACTCCAGGTGTCTCCTGTGTAGTGTTTTACTGTGTGGCATTGGTTAGTGCACTTAGTGCTGCATTGAATTTCCACATTTAACTTAACAACTAAAACTACTCACAAGAGGTGTAAGCAGCCTAAACCTGCTAACAACCAGCTAGCGAGCTAAGAGTAGTTGGACTAACACCTGCAGTCTATTGTTATCGTGTAAGCCACAGGTTAAAGCCCAACCTGTGCATTCATAACAGCATTGCAAACCCCTTTTTGAGTTTTAAGTAACTTTACTCTACCCTACTCAATAATGTGTGGCGTAGACCTCCTTCCACCAGGAACCGAGCCCTTCTCAAAACCAGCCCACGCGGAAAGCGTGGTTGCTGGTTCCACTGGTTTCTCCCCCGAGGAGACAAACTACTTTACCCTGTAAGACCCACTGTTGCAGAATTACAACAATTTTTGTTATCCCCCAAAAAACCTTTTTTTCATTTTTATTTTTTGGTTCAACCACATTAACCTACTCATTTGGTGCTATTGTTCAGTCTCAGAATGCTATTGGGTCATACATTTGTATATAAGGCTTGTCCTCAGGTCCAGAAGTCACACACCCTCCAGATTTTTGAGAGAGCATCATCCCCTCAATTTACTGGATTGGATTTATCTGACTGCAGTAAGTAAAGTGCTTTAAATATTTTTTTATGTGTTTATTACAGTGTCTAGAATATGTCAGTATGTAGTCATTGTGGAAATGTGCCTTACATTTTATTTAGAGCTTGCTTTGTAATTGTTGCAATATTACAATGTTGGGTGAATGCGGTAGTCAAAACAACCCTGTTTTGAGAGGGATGTCTTGAGAGGAACTTCAATTTAAATTTTCCCAATATAACTTTAAACTACACATGATTTACAGCCTAGCCTTATATTTGATTACATATTATTATATTAGAAACTAGTGTGCAAAGATATATTGCCATATCTAATCATTTTCATTTACTAATAATGATTTCTAACCACCTTGAACACTCAGTATTTTCTCCTTATCACAGAAAGCAGGACTTTCTAACAAAGAATTTCTGTTTGTGCATGTCTGCCCTTTGACTTGGCTTTTGATAAGAAAATGTTCCTATCAATTCTTAGTTAAATCAGTTGTGGAGGATGCTTGGGGAGGGCATTTTTTCCATTGTTCTGAAGCAGGTGTTGATGTTCAGGAATGTCAGGTGTTGTCGTAAGTTGCTACCTGCATATCTATTAGTATGATAATCAGAGTTTACAATTGGTCAGCTACACACTATTGTGTGGCCAGTTAAATGTGTGAATACATTACTTCAGTGCAGTGTGTAATTACAGCGAAATACAAGTTCGCCCTGAAAACCCGGCGCTGGTACATGTAGAGTCATGGAAAAAATTATTAGACCACCCTTGTTTTCTTCAGTTTCTTGTTCATTTTAATGTCTGGTACAACTAAAGGTACATTTGTTTGGACAAACATAATGATAACCACAAAGATTGCTCATAAGAGTTTTATTTAAGAGCTGATATGTTACCATTTTCCATGGTTTTCTTGATTATAACCTAAATCACTTAAGTTTTTACATCAATAGCTATGGCGTTGTACTGCCAAAAACACTGCTTTTATGCATTCAGTGTTTTCTTTTCTGTCTGTTTTAGTCACATGATGACATTTAGTGGTACCAGGTATTAAAATGAACAAGAAAGTGAAGAAAAAATGGTGGTCTAATAATTTTTTTCATGACTGTACATCTTCTGGCACACCATCACCCTTGCTGTGGTCAACGCCTGGCTCCTCTACAAGCGACATTGCCAAGCTCTCAAGATGCCAAAGAAGGAGATCCTGAACATGAGAAAGTTTAGGCCCAACTAGCATTCTCTCTCATTCTGGTAAGAATCTATTTCTGCTATTTGCCATGTTTGTGATATCTTTGACTTGTATCATCATGCATTTTTGGCATATATATGAATGGATTATTAATATTAATATTGATTCTTCTCTTTCCAGTGGGCACAACACTTTGGACATTTCTCAGTTAAAGTGAAGAGAGGACACTGCAGACATTGCAGTAAAGGGTATACCAATACCCAATGCAGCAAATGTGATGTCCGCCTCTGTTTTTCAGAGGACAAGAACTGTTTCTGGGACTATCATTGTAAATAAATGTCAAAGTTCTTGCTATTGCAATAAATGACTGTTCATAACAACATGACTGAGATTATTTTTCATGTTATACTGTTCTGGGACAAAAGTAAAACCCTGCAAATGAATCCTTCATTCTGTATTGTTGTTCAGACAATGAGTACAGATACAGGAGATTCTGCTCCCCATTGAGCCCAATGTTGCAATATTACAACTTTTTCGTAAAAACTTACAAAAACATATTTTTTTGAAAAACACCTCATTTTCAGCCTGTAAAACCCAAATATAGAAAAACACACAAGAAAAAATTTCAACCATTACGATGTTGTAGGAGGCCTTTGAGGCTGAAAATGAGGTGTTTTTCAAAAAAATATGTTTTATAAACTTAGCACTTGCATAAGGATACAGGAGTTGATTGCACTTATTTAGGATCAAACCAGAGAAACGCGTATTTCAGATATGCTTGGTTCTAAGTCCCAGCTTTATGCATAAGAGCTTATTCAGCGGCTGCAAAGCCATGAAGAATCATGGCAGCCCCATGAACAGTCGCTCAAGTTCTGCATAACCCAATAACGGCTCAGCTGTACTCCAAGCCTAATCACCCTCCCCGGACTCTACAATGCCACCAATCGCTTCCGGAGCGATCAAAGTAAGAGGCTGTTGTGTCTGGGCAGAATTACTTAGCAGAGTTACTTAGCTTAGTTAATAATTTTGTGCTTACTGTGACACTGTTTACGATTGAGCCCACCGGTAATCCGCCAGTGATTTACCCATGTGATTGCAGTGTTTCCTCACCACTGGCTGATCGCGCCATGATTTAAGATAAACAATCAGGAGGAGAGTGCGGGAGTCTGCTCCACACTCTCCAACCTGTGTGAAAATCCTCGGAGCGATCACGGCATCTGTGGTTAGGAATCACCTTCGCTTCGTTGATTTTACCCTGTCTTTTCTCTACTCTTATTTTCTTTTGTACCAACCACCTCTGTGAGGACGTCACCACGTGACTTCGTCAGCCATTTTGTGGCGCCCTATTGTAGTAGCCGGCAGCCATCTTGGTTAGGGCGGGACCACAGCGTGATTCCATCTGCCATCTTTGGTCCGGTGGGAGTATCGCGTGGCCCCGTCCGCCATCTTGTAGCGCCCTATCGCGCGAGCCGGTGGCCATCTTGGACATCCCTCGATCTGGCTGGTTGAAAAGGTCTGTGCTCAGACTCACACCTTCTCTGTTGCTCTATAGCACCACATATAACAATAGAAATTCTGTAGGTGCTTTTCAGAGAGCCAGATCATGATCCCTGAACTAATATCATTATATTACTACAAGTAATATTATAAAATCCTAACCAAAGAAAAAATGTCAAGTAAAAAAAAAACATTACAACCTTTAAAGCCAAACAGTGTCAATAAAAAACTCCCCTTTAAGAGGAAGAAACCTTGAGCAGGACCTGGATCAAAAGGGGGGACCTTCCTGCTGAAGACCAGCTGGATAAAGAAAGAATAGATGATAGAGGTAGGAGAGAGAGAAGAGGCACAAATGTATTGCTCAAAATACACACTATATTTGTTCAACCATTGAGATGATCAGAATCAGGTGTTCCAGTCACTTCCATGTCCACAGGTGTATAAATGAATCACCTAGACATGCAGACTGTTTCTAGAAACATCTGTGAAAGAATGGGTCTCTCTCAGGAGCTCAGTAAATTCCAGCGTGGAACTGTGATAGGATGACACCTGTGAAACTAATCCAGTGGTGAAGTTTCCTCACTCCTAAATATTCCACAGTCAACTGTCAGCTGGATTATCAGGAAATGGAAGTGTATGGGAACGACAGCAACTCAGCCATGAAGTGGTAGGACAGGTAAACTGAGGGGGCGGAGTCAGAGGATGCTGACGAAAATAGTGAGAAGAGGTCAACATCTTTCTGCAAAGGCAATCACTACAGACCTCCAAACTTCATGTGGCCTTCAGATCAGCTCAACAATAGTGCAGGGAGCTTCATGAATGGGTTTCCATGGTGGAGCAGCTGCATCCATCCAGACATCACCAAGAACAATGGAAAGAGTCAGATGCAGTGGAGTAAAGAAGCCACCACTGGACTCTAGAGCAGTGGAGGAACGTTCTCTGGAGGGAAGAATCACACTTCTCCATCTGGTGATCTGGGTTTGGTGGTTTCCAGGAGAACTGTACTGGTCTGACTGACTACTGGATTAATACTTTAACAGCCACATTAAAGCAATAACATCAGCAACTTTTTACCATCTAAAAAACATTTCCAGAATAAAAGGAATAGTGTCTAAACCAGATTTAGAAAGACTAATCCATGCGTTGGTCTCCACCAGGTTAGACTGGTTAAACCACGAAATACAACCGTATTAGTCCAGTCCTGAGGTCTCTGCGCTGGTGCTGACTAGAACCAGGAGATACGACCATATTAGTGCAGTCCTGAGGTCTCTGCACTGGTCCTGACTAGAACCAGGAGATACAACCACATTAGTCCAGTCCTGAGGTCTCTGCACTGGTCCTGACTAGAACCAGGAGATACGACCACATTAGTCCAGTCCTGAGGTCTCTGCACTGGTCCTGACTAGAACCAGGAGATACGACCACATTAGTCCAGTCCTGAGGTCTCTGCACTGGTCCTGACTAGAACCAGGAGATACGACCACATTAGTCCAGTCCTGAGGTCTCTGCACTGGTCCTGACTAGAACCAGGAGATATGACCATATTAGTCCAGTCCTGAGGTCTCTGCGCTGGTGCTGACTAGAACCAGGAGATACGACCATATTAGTGCAGTCCTGAGGTCTCTGCACTGGTCCTGACTAGAACCAGGAGATACGACCACATTAGTCCAGTCTTGAGGTCTCTGCACTGGTCCTGACTAGAACCAGGAGATATGACCATATTAGTCCAGTCCTGAGGTCTCTGCGCTGGTGCTGACTAGAACCAGGAGATACGACCATATTAGTGCAGTCCTGAGGTCTCTGCACTGGTCCTGACTAGAACCAGGAGATACGACCCTATTAGTCCAGTCCTGAGGTCTCTGCACTGGTCCTGACTAGAACCAGGAGATACAACCATATTAGTCCATATTAGACAGTTGTGCATTTTTCATTGTAGCAGTGATATATACTGAAAGAAGATTTTCTTTTTAGTTATGCAGAGGAACATCTTGCAATTAATGCATCTCATGTAGGTCTCCTTATTGCAGTCCTGTTCTGGAGTCTGTAGGTCTAGAAAGGATGGCAGGGCCTTGATCGATGGGCTCCTCTGTTATGGAATCAACCACGGTCCAGGTGACAGACTCCTTCTCTGGGTTTCAGGCTGGGATTAAGACTGCTGAAACTGCTAAACTGCTCTGAGGTGTAGTTTACAGTGGTTCTCTTCTGGAACCGGTACTGGGTCTGTAGAGTTCAAGGAGTTAAGATATGATGGAGCTTGGCCCTTCAGGACTTTATGTGTGAGGAAAACATTTTCATTGAATAACCTGCACTGGTCCTGACTAGAACCAGGAAATACAACCATATTAGTCCAGTCCTGACTAGAACCTGGAGATACGACCGTATCGGTCCAGTCCTGAGGTCTCTGCACTGGTCCTGACTAGAACCAGAAAATACGACCATATTAGTCCAGTCCTGACTAGAACCAGGAGATATGACCATATTAGTCCAGTCCTGAGGTCTCTGCACTGGTCCTGACTAGAACCAGGAGATACGACCGTATCAGTACAGTCCTGACGTCTCTGCACTGGTCCTGACTAGAACCAGGAGATACAACCATATTAGTCCAGTCCTGAGGTCTCTGCGCGGGTCCTGACTTGAAACAGGAGATACAACCATATTAGTCCAGTCCTGAGGTCTCTGCACTGGTCCTGACTAGAACAAGGAGATACGACCACATTAGTCCAGTCCTGAGGTGTCTGCGCTGGTCCTGACTAGAACCAGGAAATACGACCACATTAGTCCAGTCCTGAGGTGTCTGCGCTGGTCCTGACTAGAACCAGGAGATACGACCACATTAGTCCAGTCCTGAGGTCTCTGCGCTGGTCCTGACTAGAACCAGGAGATACGACCATATTAGTCCAGTCCTGAGGTCTCTGCGCTGGTCCTGACTAGAACCAGGAGATACGACCATATCAGTCCAGTCCTGAGGTCTCTGCGCTGGTCCTGACTAGAGCCAGGAGATACGACCATATCAGTCCAGTCCTGAGGTCTCTGCGCTGGTCCTGACTAGAACCAGGAGATACGACCATATCAGTCCAGTCCTGAGGTCTCTGCGCTGGTCCTGACTAGAACCAGGAGATACGACCATATTAGTCCAGTCCTGAGGTCTCTGCGCTGGTCCTGACTAGAACCAGGAGATACGACCACATTAGTACAGTCCTGAGGTCTCTGCTCTGGTCCTGACTAGAACCAGGAGATACGACCATATCAGTCCAGTCCTGAGGTCTCTGCGCTGGTCCTGACTAGAGCCAGGAGATACGACCGTATCAGTCCAGTCCTGAGGTCTCTGCGCTGGTCCTGACTAGAACCAGGAGATACGACCACATTAGTCCAGTCCTGAGGTCTCTGCGCTGGTCCTGACTAGAACCTTCACCTTCTTTTTGTACCCGCTGGATGGGTCTCACTTCAGGATGGTAATACAATGCCTACAAGCATTACAAAAAGATGGAGCAATTGACCAGCCTCAGTACCTTTAAATTCTACCCACAAGACACCATTCCATGTCTATATGGACTCCCCAAGATCCATAAAGAAGGGGTCCCATTCAGTGCCATCGTCAGTAGCATAAACTCGGTAACATACATTATTGCAAAGCGTCTTCTAGACAAATCTAAGTCCAGTTGCCTATGATTCAATTGTTGCGAGAGTGGAACTTACCTGGAATAAATGAGAATATCCACAGACATCTACACTCACTGTTCCACAAAAATCTACAACCACTGGTCCACAATCGGCTCCAACAACTGGTCCACAACCATCTACACCCACTGGTCCACAACCATCTACACTCACTGGTCCACGACCATCTACACTCACTGCTCCACAACCATCTACACTCACTGCTCCACAACCATCTACACTCACTGGTCCACAACCATCTACACTCACTGGTCCACAACCATCAAAATTCACTGGTCCACAACCATCTATACTCACTGGTACACAACCATCAAAATTCACTGGTCCACAACCATCAAAATTCACTGGTTCACAACCATCAAAATTCACTGGTCCACAACCATCTACACCCACTCGTACACAAAAATCTACACCAACTGGTCCACAACTGGCTACACCCACTGGTCCACAACTGGCAAAACCAACTGGTCCACAACTGGCTACACCCACTGGTCCACAACCATCTACACTCACTAGTCCACAACCATCTACATCAACTGGTCCACAACCGGCTACACCAACTGGTCCACAACCGGCTACACTCACTGGTCCACAAACATCTACACCCACTGGTCCACAACCATCTACACTCACTAGTCCACAACCATCTACATCAACTGGTCCACAACCGGCTACACCAACTGGTCCACAACCGGCTACAATCACTGGTCCACAAACATCTACAACCACTGGTCCACAACCATCTACATAAACTGGTCCACAACCGGCTCCACCAACTGTTCCAGAACTGGCTACACCCACTGGTCCACAACCGGCTACACTCACTGGTCCACAACCATCTACATCAACTGGTCCAACAACCAGCTACACCAACTGGACCACAACCGCCTACACTCACTGTTTCACTAACATCTACAACCACTGGCCCACAACCATCTACATAAACTGGTCCACAACGGGCTCTACCAACTGGTCCAAAACTGGCTCCACCCACTGGTCCACAACCATCTTCATCCACTGGTCCACAACCATCTACACTCACTGATCCACAACCATCTACACTCATTGGTACACAACCAACTACACCAACTGGTCCACAACCATCTACACTCACTGGTCCGCAACCATCTACACCCAATGGTCCACAACCATCAAAATTCACTGGTCCACAACCATCTATACTGGCTGGTCCACAACCATCAAAATTTACTGGTCCGCAACCATCTACACCCACTCGTACACAAAAATCTACATCAACTGGTCCACAACCGGCTACACCAACTGGTCCACAACTGGCTACACCCACTGGTCCACAACTGGCAAAACCAACTGGTCCACAACTGGCTACACCCACTGGTCCACAACCATCTACATCAACTGGTCAACAACCGGCTACACCAACTGGTCCACAACCGGCTACACTCACTGGTCCACAAACATCTACAACCACTGGTCCACAACCATCTACATAAACTGGTCCACAACCAGCTTCACCAACTGTTCCAGAACTGGCTACACCCACTGGTCCACAACTGGCTACACTCACTGGTCCACAACCATCTACATCAACTGGTCCACAACCGGCTACACCAACTGGACCACAACCGGCTACACTCACTGTTCCACAAACATCTACAACCACTGGTCCACAACCATCTACATAAACTGGTCCACAACCATCTACACTCACTGGTCCACAACCGGCCACACCCACTGGTCCACAAACATCTACACTCACTGGTCCACCACCATCTACACCCACTGGTCCACAACCATCTATACTCACTGGTCCACAACCATCTACACTCACTGGTCCAGCACCATCTACACCCACTGGTCCACCAACATCTACACTCACTGGTCCACAACCATCTACACTTACTGGTCCACAACCATCTACACTCACTAGTCCACAACCATCTACATCAACTGGTCCACAACCATCTACACTCACTGGTCCGCAACCATCTACACTCACTGGTCCACAACCATCAAAACTCACTGGTCCACAACGAACTACAACCACTAGACCACAACCATCTACATTGTAACAACTTTCTCAGCCCTCCTGCTGATAGAGCGTATACTAAAGCAGTGCTTCTCAATTATTTTCTGCTGCGCCCCCCCTAGGAAGAAGAAAACATTTCGCGCCCCCCCTCCTCCCCCCGCGTCTATAAATAGTATAATTTGTCTATAAAATTATTGTAAGTACACCTCTGCATAACAGCATATCCTTATTAACATTAAGGGAAACAAAAAAAAGAAATATAGATCAACTTATAACAAAGATTAACTTTATGAAAATAGTTTTTTAGTCTGTAAAGATTTAAAGTGCATCAATCCCACCATAGTCACAGTGAAGCCAAGCGCTACATCAGCATCGTCATATTTCCTCGTCTTAACTTTCTGGAGACTTTCGTTTGTCTCATTATCTCCGTCTCTCTCCGTCTTTGTTTTCATCCCTGTTAAATATTTTTCCCTGGTGTCTCTTGAGTGGTGTCACTTCATATCTCTTGCTCTGTGATGCGTGCACACATGTCTGTGCAAAAAACCCGACACAATATACACCTTTACACACAGCATAATTGTACAGAGATGGGGGGGGGCTTTTGTGATAGTGTGCTGGCCAGCCTTCTCAGCTCAGGTGCCCGTATAGAGGGTCTATTGTTTGTGGCCATTGCCACCTTGTTCTATGTAATGTTAGTTGTAAGTTTGCTTTTTTCTCTTTTTCCTCTTTTTCTTTTCTTTTTTTTTTTTGGCGACATGGGGTTTTTTTTCTCTGGGGGGGTGGGGGGGGGGGGTCTCCACATCTTTGCCTGGGACGCACACAGCATTTTGACCAGTTCTGTTTGTTACGATGACTATGCTGCACTTAGCTAGCTGGAACATAAATGGCTTAAATGCCCCAGTTAAGCGATCAATGTGCCTTGACTGGCTTAAGAGGCATAAGATAGACGTGGCCTTCATTCAAGAACCTCATTTTAAACACTCAGATAAGCAACGTCTGTCTAACCGTTTTTACTATACTCCAGCCGCAGCTACTTTTAACTCTAAAAGCCGTGGTGCCCTGGTGGTATTGAGACGAGCCCTATCCTTAACTATACTGGGGAGCTATGAAAGTGAGGATGGACGTTTGGCTTACATTAAAACAAATATATTGAGTCAGAAAATAGCATTCTTATGTATTTATGCCAGGGCCATTTTAGCCCTGAGTTTTTTGGTTCAGTTAGCAAAACGTTATATGACCTACAAGATTTTTCAATTATAATTGGCGCTGACATGAACGCTGTCTTTGATAGGTCTGGTGTACCTCCTCAACATGCTCCACCTTCTACAGTCGCCTTTCAAGGTTTAATTGATTATTTCACTCTCACAGATCTATTTAGAGCTGTAAACCCCTCTTCAAGGCAATATAGCTTTTACTCATGTAGGCACAGAACATATTCAAGAATAGATCATTTACTGGCCTCTGCAGTGGTTTTTTCTGAAATCCACACAGCGGAGATTCATCCCAACTCTCTATCTGACCACTGCGTTGTCACAGCACAGCTCACACTTGCCAAGTCGCCAATTAAAGCCACTAGATGGTGCTTTAATACCACTTTACTCAAAAACAATGACTACTGCGACTATTTCAGAAATGGTCTTAAAATATTTATCTCAGAAAATGCTAATTCAGTAGATGACCCTGGTATCTTGTGGAGTGCAATTAAAGGTTTTGTAAGAAATGCCACTATTTCCTTTGCTTCTCACCTTAATCGTACTAGACTGGGCGAAATTAATACACTTGAAAACGAACTACAAAGGCTCGAACATGTTCAACAAAATGACGCCACAAAGGACAATAAAAAGAAAATTCACACAGTCAGAACGAAGCTGCACAACACTTTGAGATTACGAGCTGAATTTCAAATGCATAGGACTAGAAGGAATTACTATTTTAATGGCTCACGTCCTAGTCATCTATTCTCTCTCAGTCTGCAGAAATGCGAAAAGTATTCTAACATTACAGCTATCAACTCAAATCAGAAATTGCTGACTGCCCCTAAGGAAATTAATTCTGCTTTTCAGACTTTTTATTCAGAGCTTTACAAATCCGAAATATCACTGGATAAATCTGAATGTGAGACCTTTTTTCAAGATTTGGAACTTCCCACCCTAACACATGAAGATGCGCAATGCCTTGGGGAACCTATCATTATCACTGAGTTGAGAGATGCTGTAGCTGGGATGGGAAGAGGTAAATCCCCGGGATGGGATGGGATTCCCCCAGAGTTTTATTTCACTTTTTGGGATGAATTGGGACAATACCTTTTGACCATGTTTCATAAAGCTGTTGAAGTTGGTGCCTTTTTCAATTATATAAATGCCGCCCTGATAGCTATACTGCCCAAGCCTAATAAGGACACCACTCAATGTGGGAATTATAGACCTTTGTCTATTCTCAATGCAGAAATTAAAATCTTTGCCCGCATACTGGTCTCCTGATTAGAACCTCACATAACAACACTAATTAAGAATGACCAGACAGGTTTTGTAAAAGCACGACTTGCCTCTGATAATGTTCGGCGTCTGCTTCATGTGATTTTTGCGGCCCAAGATATACCCTCTCCATGTGCAGTCCTGAGTCTCGATGCTGAAAAAGCCTTTGATAGGCTAGAATGGGATTACTTATGGATGGTGCTACAGCGCTTTAATTTGGGTACTTCTTTTATTAAATTTACAAAACTTTTATACAGCAACCCTTCTGCAATGATAAGCACTAATGGTATCATATCGAATAATACTTTATCACGCTCATGCCGCCAGGGATGCCCACTAAGCCCTTTTCTTTTTATTTTGTCACTAGAGCCCCTAGCACAGAAAATACGACAACACCCTGCTATTTCTCCAATCACTTTTAATAACACTGCTCACGTTATATCGCTTTATGCTGATGATATATTGTTATTCTTTGACAGACCATCCAACTCCTTACCGCATATTTTAGATACCTTTGAAGTATTTAGCTCGCTTTCTGGTTATAAAATTAATTGGACGAAATCAGCACTTCTCCCTTTAAATTCTAAATTAGACCCCAAATTATTACCTCAGCACATCCCAGTGGTGAAGCAACTCAAATACCTAGGCATAGACATCTTCCCATCAGTAACTACTATTGTCAACAAGAATTTTAATGGCATTTTTAGTAAAATTGAAACCGATCTTACTAGATGGTCTCACTTACCTAAATCTTTTCAGGCACGTGTATCGATTATTAAAATGGACATCTTACCACGCATAAACTTTATTTCTTCAATGTTGCCCCTATCACCCCCAACTGATTATTGGAAAAAAGTTAACTCGTTGATATCTAAATTTATTTGGGCAGGTAAACGTCCCCGAGTCAAATTAACGACACTCCAGCGCCACAAACTAGAGGGGGGTCTGTCCGTTCCTGACTTTAAATTCTATTTTTGGTTGTTTGTATTGAGACCCCTTACTGATTGGCTAAACCCTGATTCGAACCCGTGTTGGAAACCTATAGAAAGGAACTTAGTATTCCCCCACAGACTAGAAGATCTCATTTACTCTGCTGTCCCTTTAAAGCGCTCTAAATTGAGGTTCGGTCCCATAGTGAATTTTCTCCTTTCAACGTGGAATACTGTTGAAAAGGAATCTAAAAACTCATGTAAATGGCACTCATACAGCCCACTATTTAATAACTATTCCCTCCTCACTGGGGGAACACCCTTTTCATCCTCAGACTGTAGCTCTCGTGGCATACATGTTCTGTCAGATGTATGTAATATGAATGGGTTGCGTAGCTTTAATGATCTTAAATTATCTTATCAGTTGCCTGGGTCATCTTTGTTTCTTTACTTTCAACTGCGCTCTTCCATGAAAGCCTATGGCGTTCCATGGAACTCCCCTCCTATTTCCCATCCTCTGCACTCTACTCTCCTCAACAAAGGTAGAAAAAGAGGATTGGTCTCTCAACTATATTCTCTAATTAGGGATGCCTCCTACAGGCTCTCCCTATTTCACGTGTTTGGTCTGATGAACTGAAACACCACAACGTAGACGGATCGCTGAATTGGAGCAAGATCTGGCCCTCAATTGTTTTAGCCTCTAAAAACCCGGATCATCAGCAAATCCATTTCAATTTTATCCACAGGACATACCTCACTCCAAGGAGGAACTTTCTCATGAAACGTATACCTTCTCCAATCTGTAACTTGTGCTCGGATGGTTGTGTGGGCTCCTACATGCATATGTACTGGGACTGTGGGGCTGTGAAACTCTTTTGGGGTGAGTTCTGTGCAACTCTTTCTCATGTACTGGATGTTACTGTGCCTTGTTCTCCCTCTGTGCTGCTTCTGAATGATACCACCCCACTTAAGCTGACAAGTTGGAAAAGACGTATTCTCCTAACAGGCATCACTGCAGCTAAAAAGATGCTGGCTGTACGCTGGAAACAACCGCATTCAACTTCAAAACGGCATTGGATTAACATGTACATTGACATACTTAACATGGAACTATCAGTGGCAAGAATGCATGGCGCCAAAGCGAACACGATCCTTGCATGGGAAACTGCAACATTGTAGGATCCCCTCTTCGCTTGATCACCCTGCTATAAATAGAGGATTAATTAATAAACAGGCCTGAACTTTTCCTCTCTCTCTCTGACCTGTACGTGTCCTGACTCTCTCTGACCCCAAGAAACCCGAAACGTTGTCCTTTGTTTTTCTCCGGAATACGCATACTCAAACCAGATGTGGAAGCAGACATGCTAACCTAATCTCAACTTTCCCCCTCCACACTGAGGAGATAACACATCGCTTTCTATGGTAATAAAATAAGATGGACTGGCTGCCTTGAATCGGGGTGACCTTAGACAATGGTCTCTGTGTTTTAAAATGGTTAAACCCCGCTGTGTAAATCTTGGTCTTTGACTCACACTCCATGTAAATTAATGAAACAAGGAACAGACCGGGTGTAAATCTCCCCCTGGAACAACACCTAGGTGCCAGACCCCGGCACTTTACGACTGGCTAATCTCCAGAAAGAATTCTTCTGATCTCTGCAAGGTGAGCAACAGGTCAGGACTGGAACCACTGGAACAACACTGCCATCTACCGGACCAAAAGGCGTACTGCAGACGGATGGCGATGGACTGTATTAATTGGGAAAACAGAGTTAGAATTTTTCTTTCACTTACATTGTTTTGAAACAAATCGAACTGTTGTGGAAGGTATTGGTATCACGCTATGTCATTTAATCCAACAAATGTGTATGCATATAGTAATGGTGTTTTGCATTAACCGTAGCAAAGTTTGCAGTTTGATCAGCTAAACGTATGATTTTGGGAAGCCCACAAGGCAGAGACGTCGCGGTTGGTCCGTGCTGACCCATCCCCGAGTTGCTAATGAATATTCAAAGGTATAAAAGAGCAACGCAGCTTTGTTCTCTCTCGCTTCCTTTTGTACTCACTTACTTTGTACTCTCTTCTTTTGTTACACTCTTCCTTTTGTTACTCTTTTGCTTTGTCTTATTTTGTACTTTGGCCAAGTTTCTTTGTTAGGACTTAGAATTTTCACGTGCTACTCGTCTCCTTTTTAGAGTTTCGTCGACCAACATTTTTCGTCTAGCGTTTCCACAGCAACGCCGGACGCTGGTAACGAGTTTCATAGTAAACTCAATTTTGTGATCAGACTTTTCCCGCTGATCTCCATTCGATTTTTGAACACTTTTGCAACTTTTACGGCAGCGGCAAGCGTCGAGAGTACTTAGAACTCAACGCTCAATAATCCAGTTCCCTATCGAACTTTGTTCAGCAGCGCAGCCACTTTCAGCGGCAGCAAAACTTTTTTTTCCTTTTGCCGCAATAACTTTCCCCCGGAAAGTAGCAAGTCAGACAATTTTTTTTCTGGGCCGAGAGTTGAGAGTTCGTTGCTACAACGAACATTGCCAGACTACGTGCCAGTCAACCGACCACCTCCAGCGGTCAGCACCGGAGCCCAGCCGACCCACGACCACCAGACGAACGGAAGAGCTCTGCTGTGAAATCCCCACAATTCTGCGGGCAGAATTGTTCCAACCGATCGACCTCAACGGGTACCGGGAGACCACTGCTAGCCATCTGACGTCGATCCGACCAACACGGGAGCCGAGCTATTTCTGGTAGGCAGAACGGGCGTGATTGTGTGTTCCTCCGGTTTTACATCTGGCATCTCTCGTAGCTGACTCAGCCTAGCGATCATATTCAACAGTTATTAAGCCTAGGACTTTGTTTTATTTTTCTTATTTGGTCAACGGTTTAGAAACCTTTCCAGTCACGATCAATAATTCTGTTCGCCAGTAAAGCCACAGGCGACCCTGCCTGAGTGTTTATTTTTATTTTATCTCCATTTCCTTCTTCTTCCGCTTGCCTAGCCTCTTCCTGTGTTCTAGCCAATCAGAAGCTCAGAGTCACAATTCTGCTTTTATAGTTGGTTTGATATATATACTGTATCCTATAATTGCCTTATATGCCTGTGTTTATTGTCTATGTCTGAATAAAATTGTTAAAGCTTGTCGGACTCTGATGATTGATTTTTCCCAGCATGGCGTGGTACAAGAACCCACAGACTTTTTCACCACAGTTATTCATTAATCAAGATTTTTCCGCCTTTTTAATAAAAGCCGGTGGCACCCTAATTCCTATTAAAATATCAATAGATCGAGTGAGAAACCCCTACATTATTTTTGTCACCATCCATATGGGACCACTAGTTGCTGGGAAAATTTAATCTGAGTTCACGCTGAAAGTCAATCCGACCAGAGTTGTGCAAATCTGCTGTTACTGTGCTCCACCGCCACCCGGAAACGCAGACGCGCAGTGGCAAGTTTGAATGAAAAATACTTCGAAGTAATTGCAATCGGGGGAAATAACGCTCCCCAGGTTAACCCATGCATTTTAAGATTGTGTTTTAAGGGCCCCAGCAGACAGAGTTTCGGCGTGTTCCCGTGCTTTGAACTGCTCTGAGCTTGGATAATCAATCGCTCGCGGAATCCGACGTTGATTATCCACTCAGCAGAGCGACGTATCTGGCGTAGCTAACCAGGAATTCGTTGTCTCATTTTGCGCGCTGTCGCCACAGAAATATTGCTTTGCGAAAGCACGGAAAGTTGATCCACAGTATGGTAACGAAAATCTTTCCCCCTTTGTAACGGTGATGAGACCGTGAGAGAACCAGGAAACGCGCCCGCGGCCGTCCTGTTCGGCACGCCCGAGAGGCGTAGGAATTTGTTGTTTCCCAGACTAACGTCTGGAGGAAAATCATTTATTTGTTGCCAGTAGTGAAGTCCCGATCTTTAGTTCTGAGAAACTGGGGGACACAATCTGTGATCGTTTGGCCAGGAACCTAACCTGTCAGCCAGGCGCGTTCACGCGTCGGTGCTCCGCCCCGCCAGGACAGCAGAACACTTTGCTTTGGCGCAACTGAAGTTAAGAGAACTTCTAAAGCGAGAAATTAAAGTGGACTGCTGGTTCAAGTCAAGGTTCAAGTCTGTGTGACAAAACTAGTTGGTGATCACTTCTTGAGAGAAGCTAAGTGGCGATCGGAGCCAGGAAATCCGGAGTCTTTGTGTGTGTGTCGGCAGAGTGCACGCGCGGGAGCGCGCGTCGTGGTCTCCGGCCGAGATACAGCTGAAAAGTGCTCTGTGCGGCAGAGTTGGATAAAACTTTTAATCGAAGCTTAAGTTGGGAACCCGCCACTGGTTCCGATTGTGCGATTGTGTATCAGGAGTGGGTGAACTAACGAATGCTTTCGATGGTTGAAATCTGTGTATTTGTGTTTGTTACTGGCCGCTGGCCAGGGAGAGAGTGACTCGTGTTACACGACGGGAGCCTCACGGTGGGCGGAGTCAGGGTGTGGCATGGCAACGTCATCGCTTTGGTAACACCCTTTCGTGACGCAGACCCCTGGGAGTTTGCCGGTGAAGCAACACTACCCTCTGGTGGTTGTTGTCAGGATCACCAAGTTGGCGCTAAAGATCACGCGTATTTTTCATTGTTAAAAGCAGGAAGCAGAGGTGAACCCATCTTTATTATATGCTTGACAGAACAAGTCTGCAATAGGTAGTGCTTTATTGTTTCAAAGTTTCATTGATCGTTGATTGAGAGATCGCACAGGCAGATTTTTGCGATTAACAGTCAGAAGTGGGTACTTGTCTCAACCTTCACAGTAAAATAACCTTAAAGGTGAGATAAGCTGAGAAATTTGTGCAGCCCTGAACCGGTAGCTCTGTTGTAAACAACCAGTGACAACCAATTGGATCAAAGCTGTGGAGAAACTGTCAGCTGAGACTAGCTGAGACGAGCTGAGATTGGAAGTGTCTGGCTTTGGTACTGCGAGAGTGTCAACTCTCAGTTCTGAACCATACGTGGACACTGTAAAGATCTCTAGCTCCGAATCTGTCCAGCTGCGTCCTCACCCAGCTGCAAGTCCATCGTTGACCACTGGAGGAGACAACAGATCACCTGCGGTTATTGAGTGACACCTTCCCCTGAACATAGCTGATTGAGCGGTCTAACCAGAACCTGAGACCCATAGGGAGCTGCAGGACTGAGGTGTGACCACTAGGGGTCAGTAGAAGCTACATTGGTAGTTAGAGAAGCTCAAGCAAGCCCTCAGCCAAGCTAAAGGCTAACTGAAGCTAGCCAGGTCGACTCATAGCTGATCAAGCCAAGTCAGACTGATCAAGTCAGGCTAAGCTAAGAAGCTAAGCTAAGAGGCTATGTGCTAACCAGAGCTGACTAGTTTGTGTCGTAGCTCATTAGACCAGAAGGCTAAGTGCTAACTCAGCCAGTGGCAGCTAGTTGAGCTAAGTTAGGCTAAGCTAGGTAGCTAGGCTAGGAGGCTAAGTGCTAACTGAAGCTAACTAGGCTGTTGTAGCATTGGGCCAGGAGGCTAAGCTAGTTGAGCAAGTTAGGCTAAGCTAGGTAGCTAAGCTAGGAGGCTAAGTGCTAACCGAAGCTGACTAGACTGTTGGTGGCTCATCGGACTAGGTGGCTAAGCTAGTGAAGCTAGGTCAAGCTAAGCTAAGTGGCTAGGCTAGTACGCTAAGCGCTAACTGAAGCTAGGTCGGTTAGTCTCAAAATTAGGCTAACATACGCGGAACCGATTAGGGTAAGCCAGAACCAACGTTCGGCAAGCTAGGTAACACCAAGCCAGATAGTTAAGGAAACTGCCAGCAAAACTCGCGCAGAGCTAAAATGGCAGGTGCAAGTCCTTCCGAAGGGTCCAGCACCGGAGAACCCCTTGATAGCCTGGAATCAGCCGTAACCGAACTCACGGAGAAGCTAAATCCTGGCTATCAAGAAAAGGTAGAAGGGTGGACGACCACGGAAGTCGAAGCTAGCCTGACGGAGCTAATAGCTGAGGTCCTATCAGACCCTCCAAAAGACAAGGCTCTGACTAAGACGTTGGGTAACCTGACGATTTTGCTAACCACCCGTTATCGAACAGCACAAACTCTGCTGGAGAAGGCGCAGACCTCACTTGAGTCACGTTCACAGAAAATAGACCAACTACAGCGAAACAACGCTTCCCTTGAAGCCCAAGTGGCACAGTACCAATCTAAAATCAAAGAAACAGAAGCACAAACGACCCAACTTATAGTCGAGTGAGACGAGGAAGAAAAAAAAAGGGAAAAGAGCTGAGGAGCGCCCTCACAGCCGGAGTGGCTGGAATAGCTCCGCCCTCTCCTGTCGAACAAAAGGTTAACCCTGACATTCCAGGAGCTGGTGGCGGCACTCCTTCACTGCCATTCACGCAACCATTATCAAACCTGTATCAACCTTTCGGGTCAAGCTCAGACACGATACGTCGAGGGCCGGCGCCCTCCCCAATGGTCCGTCAGTTTCCCCGTAGTTTTAATCGACAGGGAATTCGAAAAGATAGCCCGACACATACCCAAGTTTGAACCTGCTCCTGGAGGTATGAATGACACTCGCTCGTATCTGGAAGACCTCAGGTTTTACCTGCAAAAGTTTCCAGATGCTTCGACCCAGGACAAAATTTATCTAATCAAGCTGACAGCGAGTCGCGAGGTCAGCCGGTTTGTCGATCGCCAACCTGACCCCGTTAAAGGAGATTTCGACAGGTTGTGCCAAGCTTTGGAGAGAGAATTCTCCGATAGCGCATCCCAGTGCGGCCTAACCACAGCACTTGTGATCAAACAGGGCCGACGGGAGCCACCCCAGCAGTACTACTATAGACTACTCCAAGCCTATTTTGGTACCCGCAACGAGCCTGGGATGGAAGAAGAGCTGAACTTCAAGTCGCTTTTCATTCAAAATCTCCACCCCGCCACGAGCCACCACCTTGGGGTCATGGCAAACCCTCGTTCTTCCAACATTGGGCAGCTACGAGAGTTAGCTGTCCTAGGTTTCCAGAAACAGAAACAGTCGCATGCCAAGTTCCATGACAACGCCGTACTTGCGGTAAGTCGAGAACCTGGAGCCATGGAGCTCGAAGGAGCCCCCAAAGCAAGGGTGTCCGATTCAGCCGCTGCGCCTACCTTCACACCGCATTCAGGGAGGGGACCACCCCCTCCGCCTAACCACACGCGGCAAAACCCTGATAGGAACCAGGTCAGGCCATACTGGCCCGACCGAGAGCCACGACACCCCCGAGGCGAAAGAATGGGACGCGATGGGTATCATGGAAACCCCCAGCGGGGTAGATATCCACCCAACAGACATGATAGACCGGCAGCCCAAGACACCGACCACGGGTACCGAAATCAAAATCAGGGTAGATACCAGGCCGAGTGGTCACAAGCTCCCTTCCGTCGACAACCACCAAAAGGGGATGACTCGGGAACGAGAAGCCCCACGGCAAAGGCAGAAGGAGAGCAAGAGGCCCCGCGCCTGAGCAAAGAGGACATAGAAAACATACGGGCATTACTACAGAAAATGGAGAAAAAACCGTCGTACAAAAAAGGCTGACCTACTGACGATTTCTACCATTAATCCGGAAACAACAACGCAAAACAGTGCGGACCCTCAACCTCAGGAACCCGTCGAATCAGTGAGTCCTGAAGGTGCCCACGTGGAATCCGGCCCTCCTAATGGAGAGGACATCAACCAGAATGACCACCTAGATCACACCGCAGAAGGAGGTGAGGACGCCCCCCCTCCATGCGCTGTTCTAGTTGTCCAGTTGGACAAGAAAGATAAACTCCCTAACCAAGACGATTCATCTGTCCAGGTTGAACCCCCGGTAACCCATTTCATCTGTCACCTTACCGAACAAGGGTTCGCTCGAAAATTCTACTTGTCACTGACATTAGAAGAAGTAGTAACCTGTGATGCTTTTGCTTGACACTGCCGCAGATATCACCATCATGTCAACCTCACTTTTTCAACAACTGCGGGTGGCCGCGAATCAGGCCAATAAGGACTTGAAGCTACGCTCATGTTCTGTGGAGGTAAGACCTTTCTCCCATGAAAACACCACCTTAACATCGGTCTCACTTGTCCAGTTGTCTATTGGTCCAATGACACTGGTTCACCCAGTCTATATCTCTCCTCTTGACTCCATACCATTTCTGGTAGGGAAAGACCTGCTAAATCGGTTTCAACCTTTGATCAACTTCAAGCAACAGAAGCTCTGGGCCCAAGTTCGACAACCTCTGACCATTCCGGTCCAGGAACTGAGGGAGACCCAGTGCTATTTCATTCACACCCCATCGGGAAAACACGGAAGCAAACAAATTACCTTGGTTAGACCGTAACCAACCGTCTGGTTCTGAGAACCCTCTGGCAGCCAAACGGACGCAACCGCAGTTACCAGAAAGTGTTCCCTTCACACAGGAGAACTTCTTATGCTCTTTTCAGGCAGTCACGACAGACAACTCATTCTGTCCCCAGGTGACCAACGGCATCAAATGCTGCGGACGCCGCGTAACAGACGTGCATCTGTATCTGTGGAGCGACCGATCAGCTATCAACCAAGAGCTGTTCGATGCGCTAGCGGTAGACCACCCAGATACACGGCCAGTGCGAATGTCCTCTCGGTTCACCTTAGATGCTGTCCCCAACAAAGTAGTCAGGTCCACGGGCGCATGCTCCCTAGACCTGCAATGGAACCAAAGGAAGCTGACCCACAACTTCCTGATCGTGCCAAACCTTCCACATGCCATTTGCATTGGAAGCGAACTACTCGCGCGGTTAGGTGTCCAAGTCGATACCATAACCAACACCCTGTGGGCCTCCACCCACACGTCCAGTGCCCCGCCTGATGAGAACAAACTAAAGGGGGGTCAAACAATTCCAGAAGTCTGCCGAGTGATAACGTCCGAACACACTGTGGTACCCAAAAGAACCTACAATGTGGCTATACATATGCACGTTTCACCAGGACAAGGTTTAGATCACACACAGGCATTCTTCCAGCCGTCCCCACTCCTAACCGACTTGGGACTTACCCTGGATGCCATGCCTCTGGTAAGTCTAGACTCAGGCTCTATCACTGTAGGGGTAAATAATCGCACTACGGACCCGATACAGGTCCAACGCGGACTCCGACTAGGCTGGATCATCAGCACAAAATTCCATGATTTTGAGCTCACCGTGCCAATAGTGGGAGAAATCCCACCCGCGCTCAAGGGTGACCATCCTGTTGCAGAGGTGATTTACACCCTACCCTCCAAACTGGTCACCCTCATTCCGGCCGCCAAACTTAAAACTGACTCTGTGGCACGAATTGATCTGTCACGAAACGATCAACTACTCGTCCAAACGGTTGAGGTCCAAGCCAGCTCCGACGTGCATGGACAACCGACCACTAAACCGTCAGGCACTAACACTAATCCCCAACCAACGGTACACAACAACATCAGACGAGTAATCGAAGAAGCCGACGCACTAGTAGACGACAACGAACGTCAAAAGCTTCGCGAAGTGTTAAACAAACACCAAGCGGTTTTCTCGCAAGACTCATTGGATTGTTAACTCACTACGATACACTCCGTGCGTATCCCCACATCTCCAGGCGCGCCTCCGACATTCGTGCGACAGTACAAAATACCGTTGGCATCGTACGAACCAGTCCAAGAGATTATTGATGGTCTCCTCGAAAATGGCATAATTCGACCGTGCAACAGCACCTATTCAGCACCGGTTTGGCCGGTCCTCAAACCAAATGGGAAATGGAGGCTCACCATAGACTACCGTCGGTTGAACCAACAGGTTCCCCTGTCTCGGTGGCCCATAACCCAGTTGGAACAGGAACTACCAAAAGTCCGTAATGCGAAATATTTCTCAACCATGGACGTGGCATCAGGATTCTGGACCATTCCGGTCCACCCTGACGACCAACACAAACTAGCCTTCACGTTCGCCAATCACCAATACACCTTCACCCAGTGTCCCTTTGGCTACGCTAATTCGCCAGCCGAATTCAACATCTTTTTAAATAAAGCCTGTCCAGACGCAGGACAGCGAGGTACGCTCATCTTCGTGGATGACATCCTCATGCAAAACGACACCCTAGAAGCGCACCTGAATGAAATTGACCACGTCCTCCAACAACTAACAGAGGCTGGAGCCAAAGTATCTCTGGCAAAATGCCAATGGTGCAAAACTAAAGTGAACTACGTCGGCCTTTTGATAAGCTCGACAGGGGTCCTACCCCAAGTCAGCCGAGTACAGGGCGTAGCCAACATCGCAGCACCTACCAATGTCTCCGAACTGCGGAGCTTCTTAGGTGTCTGTAATTACTCACGCCAGTTCATAGATGGCTATGCCGACATCGCAAAACCGCTAACGGATTTGCTTCGTAAAGATGTCCCATTTGCTTGGGAGGAACGCCAACAACAAGCGATGCAAACCCTCAAGGACAAATTGTGCACAGCCCCATGTTTGTCCTATCCCGACTGCGAAAAGAATTCCACTTAGACGCAGGATTCTCCACCCACTGTCTGAGTGCAGGCCTTTTCAGTACCACGACCAAGACAAAGAGTGGTGGCATACGCCAGTAAAACACTTTCTGCTCCGGAACTTAAATATTCGGACTGCGAAAAGCGTTGCTGGCCACGGTATGGGCGGTCAAACATTTCTCCAACTACGTTGGTGGCCAAAGGGTAGTGGAAACTCATCACCAACCCGTCACATTTCTGAACAGCCAACGCATCAGAGATGGCGTCGTGACAAATGCTCGAGTGGCCTCATGGCTAATAGCGCTGCAGAGTTTCAACATCGACGTGCGATATGCCCAAAACAAAAAGAGTCCCTTGGGTACCGATTTAGCAGCATGCCACCGGTGCGCCAACGATACACCCTCCACCGTAACCATTCCGAGCGAGCCAACGCCGACCACCAACTCACACCACCACTACTTCGAACACGACATCTGCAGAGACATGGTCACGGCATATGTGGATGGATGCTCATACCACCACGAAAAACACATAAAAGCCGGGGCAGGCGTGGTATGGCTCAACGACCAACCATGCAAACCTCAGGGATTTCAGCTCGGGCCACAAACCTCGCAATACGCCGAAATCGCTGCGATCCTCATAGCACTGCAAATAGCGGTAGGCCACGACATTCGCACAATCCTCATATGCACTGATTCGAATTACGCTCGTATGAGTTTTGTGTGCCACCTTCCGATATGGAAACAAAACGAGTTTCGCACCTCCAACCATAAGTCGGTGAAACGCAAAGACCTATTCATGGCCTGCGACCATCTGATCACAACCAATGGGATGCAAATCTATTGGAAGAAGGTCAGAGGCCATCCCCGCATACCAGGTCAAGACAAAGAACTAAACGACCGCACGGACACGGTGGCCAAACAGGGCGCCTTACAAGGCACAAGGCCGTGGCACTTTGACCAGACGGAGCAACCTGTCTCCCTCCCTCCCACCCCGAGTGTGTCCATTTGCGTAGTGACTAGGGCAACCGCCGCCATCGCCACCGCGCATTGCCCGCCAGACTCCTTGTCCGTCGAACCTGCGTTCACCGATGACGACTTAATCGCTTGCCAGGCCCAAGACCCAGCCACTTCCTTTATGGTCGCTTATCTAACTGATGGACCCGACGCGCACCCTGTGCCAGAGAATGTCAATGACATTCCCGACCTTGCTGCCTTACTGAAAATTAGTTCTCTGCTTCAGTTGATCAAGGGCATCCTGGTATGTGTTTCCGTGGCACGCCCTTCGCCAGCGCTCGTGGTTCCACGCAAACAAAGGGGGGTGATGCTAGTGCATGCCCATGACATCCCTTCGGCGGGTCACAAAGGCATCAAGGCGACATACAAAGCCTTAAGACAAGTGGCGTTCTGGCCAAAAATGAAACGGGACATAGCAGACTACATCAAAGGCTGCTTAGTCTGCGGCCAACATCAACCAGCGTCAGCAACACACCGAGCTCCCCTGCAGCGGCGGGGAATCTCTTTTCCTTGGTCCGACCTCCAGATTGACTGGGTGGGACCACTTACCAAATCGACCCGAGGTAACAAATACTTCTTGGCCGTAACTAGTGCATTCACCAAATGGATTGAGTGCCTCCCAGCCGCCAACGACATGGCCGAAACAACGGCCTGTCTACTGATGAACCATGTCTTTGTCTTTCGCGATTTGGGCTCCCAAGCCGCGTCGACTCTGACCGGGGGACGCACTTTACCGCTGACGTGATGCGACAAGTTTGGCAGACATTAGGGGTGAAAGCAAAATTCCATATCAGCCATCATCCCCAATCCTCAGGCCAGGTAGAAAGAGCGAACCGAACCGTGGTCAACATCCTAAAGAAGTATGTTGCGTCCAACCACAAAGACTGGGATGTTAAACTACCCCTGGTCCTGATGGCTATTAGGGCCACGCCACATAAATCAACCGGCATCTCACCTTTCGAGATGATGACAGGCAGACAAATGATCCTACCGTTACACCTCCTCTACCAGCCAGGAGAAATCAGCGTAGCTACCGCATACACTACGCACCAATACCTCTCCGATCTGCATGCACACCTGCGCGAGACTTTCGCTTATGCGCAAAAGCACTTAGAAAGCTCAGCTGAGGGTCGGAAAGCCTATTACGATCAGAAAGCCTCGCATGCAGAACTTCGGGTGGGTGACAAAGTGTGGTACTACCGATTCGTACAGCACACCGGACCTGGTGCCGGGCGAGGGAAGCTCACACTAAAGCTCCTCCCCCGTTGGACAGGACCCCACCTGATCACTGACAAACTGTCACCAGTGGTGTATCAGATTAGGGTAAATCAAGTAAGAAAGGACCCCCTTTTTAGATGGGTCCACCGCAATCAAGTCAAGCTGCACCAAACCCCCATGGGACTCGCAGGGGACCACACAATACCCAATACTAATTAGAACCTATATACTTGTGTTTCCAGAGACAGTCAGGCAATTAGCACTCCTGTGACGGTAGCTGACAGCATAGACCGGCAGGGCAATAATTGTGGTTTTCCTCTCTGTGTAGGATAGGTCTGAATAATTTGTGTCAGAACGAACTCACAAATGCGTGAGTACTGGTCCACTAATAATCTTTGTTTAGGACTGGTACCTGGTGTGATTGTGAACAACGCTTGCTCCAACTTGACTCTAACAACGCCTATGCTCTCACTCCCCACTAGAACGATGACCCTGGCCCTAACGATCCTGACGACGCTCATCCTCATGAGCACCTCCACGAACCCTGAAGTCGTGGAACCTGGCCCCGAGTCCGGGAATTGTGCTTAAGGAGCAACCCGGACTACTTATCACAAACTGTCGATGGCACTTTCAGAGGATCTTTGTCAGGTTCAGCCCTGACGCTGTCCGCAAGAAGCATATCAAAGCCCAGGCCGACCTGACCTCTTGGGCAGGTGCCATGTGGCTTAAGGATGCGGTCCAACACACAGAGGCGGACATTACCCACATGTTGGAGCAGCTCCAGAAGTTTGTAGTCACACAGCATGAACTCAGTGGCGTTAAGCGAAGGGAGAAGAGGTTTCTCGGAGGCCTGCTGACCACAGCCTCCGCTGTCGCTTCTCTTTTCAGTCTCGGGGCCTCATCTGTAAATGCCGTCAGCCTGTCGAATCTCAAGCGACAAGTGGTGGATTTGCAGGCCGAGATTCTGGACATCCAGAAACAGCTGGACATGCAAAATGCGAACATGCAAACTGTGGGGAAAACCTTGGAGTGAACTGTGCTAGTTTTGAACTCCCACAGTGACGCCTTGGGAAAAATGGCTAAGGTTCTGAACACACTGGTAGACATAACACGGGTAGACCAGGCACGGACGGAGCTGGTGATGATGCTGATGTCTGACCTGCGGCGAGACATCAGCTCATCTATCGACACCTTGGTGATGGGCCGTATTCCACCCTACCTGGTGTCCCTGAACTTAGTGCAGGAGATTTTGTCGACGGCCACCAGGGAACTAGGGACCCCCCTGCAAGCCCACCTGGCATACACTCTGGGCAGTTCGGTTCCGATCTACGTGAACCCAGAGGCCAGGGAGTTGGCATTCATCATTCACCTCCCTGTAGTGACCATCGACAACATCTACCGGCTCAAAGATGTCATTAACGTTGGGTTCTGGAGAGACGACACGCACGTAAAGGTCCAGACCCCTCCGATTGTAGCATACCATGATAATAACCCGGACTTATACCTCGCACCAAATCTGCGATTGCGCACGGTAACCCGTGAAATCCACTACCTGTGCCCTAGCAAGCCCTTCGTGCGTGACGCCACTGGCGGCCTCTGCGGTCTCAGGACCCTTACTGGCGACTCCCAATGCCCCACAAAGTTAACACCGCGACGCCAAGTAGTCGACACCCAAGCCGAAGTTGTGGGACAACGTTGGCTGATAAACATGCCAGCCAGGGTTGCGACCCTCACTTACGACCAACACGACACTTCCACCCGCATCGAGTTGCCCGACAACACCATGTGGATGGAAGTCCCCGAGGGTGCCATAGTACACATAGACGACTTGGCCCTGTATCATCTACTTCCCGAACAGTATGAGGGTGAAGTCGAGGTCTCCGATTTCTTTTCAAAACACCCCCTTGAACTGGACTCGGACACCCTCACTCGAATCCAGTATGAGGGATCCCAAATGATAGATGTTGGACCCGTCGACGAAGTCCTGAAGGAAATTGAGGCAACGAAACGTCGCCCATTTCAACCCGTGACCTACGCTTGGTCCACACCGGACACTGTAATAACCGTATTTGTCGCACTCAGTTACCTTTCCATGTTCACAGTAGGCTTCCTCTACTTCAGGCGTACACGCTCGCTACAACTCCAGGTCAATCGTTGTACCAGTCGGTTGAGCAAGTGTGTTAGGCGCAAGAGACCTGAACCTAGCCCTGATTGTGACCCCCGATTAGACCTCGATGAGGAGGTGGAGCTCAGGCACAGTGGAGAACCCGACTCACCTGCGATTCTCGACTTCACCAGCGAGCTCTGAGGAGTCACAGAGCGAGCAAGAGCCCACTCGACACTCACTGTCTCCATATTCCCAAGGACTCCCTGAGTACGAACTCCGGATGAGGTTAACAGAGGGGGGGTGTCAATCCCATGATTCCCTTCGGTTACCCTATGTGCCGAGAGTTCCCCTTTGTACCTGTTAAGTTCTATTTCCTTTTCCTGTGTAGCAGATTAGAATACCCCTTTCGTCTGGTGCATGACATGTACCCTTTTATATAGTTTAGCAAAAGAAATGTGTATCTGTTTTTATAAGCCTGGTGGGTTAGCCACCCTGTAGGACCCAACACGTAGAATTAGTATATGTAGTTCACATTGTGCCGAGACAGAGACTCTAACCATTCACTGTATGTTTATGTTTGTCTCATCTTGCATGCTTGTAATGATTTTCACCCTATGAAGCCTTTGACGAAGAAATAAAACCACCACAAAAGTGAGCCACGGATTCAGTGTAATATGTTCACCTAGAAATAGGATTATTGTTGCAGGACCATAGGACTGTAGACCAATTGCCAGATGTAACCACTGTGAGATACCGATCTAACCCTGTTCAGACCTTCCTTCCTCAGACGAGATCCCTGGAATGATCAAAGCCATCTACGGATACGGCTTCAATCAAAGGGGTGAGATGTAGGATCCCCTCTTCGCTTGATCACCCTGCTATAAATAGAGGATTAATTAATAAACAGGCCTGAACTTTTCCCCTCTCTCTCTGACCTGTACGTGTCCTGACTCTCTCTGACCCCAAGAAACCCGAAACGTTGTCCTTTGTTTTTCTCCGGAATACACATACTCAAACCAGATGTGGAAGCAGACATGCTAACCTAATCTCAACTTTCCCCCTCCACACTGAGGAGATAACACATCGCTTTCTATGGTAATAAAATAAGATGGACTGGCTGCCTTGAATCGTGACCTTAGACAATGGTCTCTGTGTTTTAAGCTGGTTAAACCCCGCTGTGTAAATCTTGGTCTTTGACTCACACTCCATGTAAATTAATGAAACAAGGAACAGACCAGGTGTAAATCTCCCCCTGGAACAACACCTAGGTGCCAGACCCCGGCACTTTACGACTGGCTAATCTCCAGAAAGAATTCTTCTGATCTCTGCAAGGTGAGCAACAGGTCAGGACTGGAACCACTGGAACAACACTGCCCAAAAGGCGTACTGCAGACGGATGGCGATGGACTGTATTAATTGGGAAAGCAGAGTTAGAATTTTTCTTTCACTTACATTGTTTTGAAACAAATCGAACTGTTGTGGAAGGTATTGATATCACGCTATGTCATTTAATCCAACAAATGTGTATGCATATAGTAATGGTGTTTTGCATTAACCGTAGCAAAGTTTGCAGTTTGATCAGCTAAACGTATGATTTTGGGAAGCCCGCAAGGCAGAGACGTCACGGTTGGTCCGTGCTGACCCATCCCCGAGTTGCTAATGAATATTCAAAAGTATAAAAGAGGCAACGCAGCTTTGTTCTCTCTCGCTTCCTTTTGTACTCGCTTACTTTTGTACTCTCTTCTTTTTGTTACACTCTTCCTTTTGTTACTCTTTTGCTTTGTCTTATTTTGTACTTTGGCCAAGTTTCTTTGTTAGGACTTAGAATTTCTACGTGCTACTCGTCTCCTTTTTAGAGTTTCGTCGACCAACATTTTTCGTCTAGCGTTCCCACAGCAACGCTGGACGCTGGTAACGAGTTTCATAGTAAACTCAATTTTGTGATCAGACTTTTCCCGCTGATCTCCATTCGATTTTTGAACACTTTTGCAACTTTTACGGCAGCGGCGAGCGTCGAGAGTACTTAGAACTCAACGCTCAATAATCCAGTTCCCTATCGAACTTTGTTCAGCAGCGCAGCCACTTTCAGCGGCTGCAAAACTTTTTTTTCCTTTTGCCGCAATAACTTTCCCCCGGAAAGTAGCAAGTCAGACAATTTTTCTGGGCCGAGAGTTGAGAGTTCGTTGCTACAACGAACGTTGCCAGTCTACGTGCCAGTCAACCGACCACCTCCAGCGGTCAGCACCGGAGCCCAGCCGACCCACGACCACCAGACGAACGGAAGAGCTCTGCTGTGAAATCCCCACAATTCTGCGGGCAGAATTGTTCCAACCGATCGACCTCAACGGGTACCGGGAGACCACTGCTAGCCGTCTGACGTCGATCCGACCAACACGGGAGCCGAGCTATTTCTGGTAGGCAGAACGGGCGTGATTGTGTGTTCTCCGGTGTTTACATCTGGCATCTCTCGTAGCTGACTCAGCCTAGCGATCATTATTCAACAGTTAGTTAAGCCTAGGACTTTGTTTTATTTTTCTTATTTGGTCAACGGTTTAGAAACCTTTTCCAGTTCACGATCAATAATTCTGTTCGCCAGTAAAGCCACAGGTGACCCTGCCTGAGTGTTTATTTTTTATTTTATCTCCATTTCCTTCTTCTTCCACTTGCCTAGCCTCTTCCTGTGTTCTAGCCAATCAGAAGCTCAGAGTCACAATTCTGCTTTTATAGTTGGTTTGATATATATACCGTATCCTATAATTGCCTTATATGCCTGTGTTTATTGTCTATGTCTGAATAAATATTGTTAAAGCTTGTCGGACTCTGATGATTGATTTTTCCCAGCATTGGCGTGGTACAAGAACCCACAGACTTTTCACCACAGTTATTCATTAATCAAGATTTTTCCGCCTTTTTAATAAAAGCCGGTGGCACCCTAATTCCTATTAAAATATTAATAGATCGAGTAAGAAACCCCTACAACATGCAAGATTAAGGAACTCCTGTGATTGCTGTTTGTTTTTTGCTTATGTTTGTTTTTCTTCTCATGTTTCTTACTTAGATGTTGTACCTGGTTGTTCCGTGATTCTGTGTGGGTTTGGATGTGGAGAGGGAGGAGGGGGCGGGTGTGGTGGATGGGGTGGGAGGTCGCCGCTAATGCTTTGAGTTTTGTACTTCTTTTTTCCTTTTTCTTTTCCTTGTTATATTAAAATGAAAGAATAAAAACAGTTGTTCACAAAAAAAAAAGCAGGAGGGCTGAGAGAAAGTTGTAACAACATCCACTGGTCCAAAACCATCTACAGTCACTGGTCCATAACCATCTACACTCACTGGTCCACAACCATTTACATCAACTGGTCCACAACCGGCAACACCAACTGGTCCACAACCGGCTACACTCACTGGTCAACAAACATCTACAACCACTGGTCCACAACCATCTACATCAACTGGTCCACAACTGGCTACACCCACCAGTCCACAACCATCTACACTCACTGGTCCATAACCATCTACACCCACTGGTCCACAACCATCTACATCAACTGGTCCACAACCGGCTACACCAATTGGTCCACAACCAGTGTGGTGGAAATGTACTGGTGTCCAAAGAAGTATGAGTCATGATCAGATGAGGAGTTATGGAAAGCACCTGAAGGCCCAGTATGCTCTGTTATGAGGTTATCAACTGTTGTATCTGTATCAGTGTGTATGTGATGAAGAGCACCTGGTCAGCAAGAATATGAGTCATTAGAAAGTACCTTGAGTCCCAGATGAGGATGTGTTAAGCTTTTTAAGAAAATACAAAGAAAAAGGTTGTACCAGTAAAATTGTAGGTTGTACCATTAAAATTGTTAAAAAAAAATGCCACCCTCACCTGGCCAACCACAATTAAACATGTAAATCCTAACCTATCAGAGGAAACCCTGAGGAAAGGGGCGTGGAAGAAGGAGGGGCAAGAGGTGGTGCTACTCTTGCCCCAGGTGCATAAAAGGCGAAGCATTTTGCATTATGATTCAGACTGTTGCCCGGGCATTTCTCAGAAGGAGCTATTGTACTGACAAAACCTGCACTTTGACCTTTGAACCGGTTTGTTTGACTTTGTACTTTGAATTTTCACACTTTAAGAACGTAGAATATTTTTGAGATCAGATACGAGCCAGACACCAATTTTGTCACGACATTTGGCGAGCCAGCTGACGGAGGAAAGCCAGCCAGGACCGGAGGCCACGGGGCTGGCTCTGAAAGCGGCGGGTCCCAGGTTCATTCACCAAAACAGGTGAGATATCAATTGATTTTTTTCTTTTTCTAAATTTAGCAAAGGGATCCAGCCTTCATCCAGCCCAGTGGTCAGAAGGTACCATAAAAAAACTTTCCTAAACAACCTAGAATCAACTGAAGGGTTAATAGCGTAAAACAAAGCAATGAAAAACTGGTGACAAGGTCTAAAAATCTGATTGTTTGAAAGATGAATTGTATGGGATGGATAAACTCAGAAAATTAATACTAACCATTTTAATTGCAGGGTGGCTAAGTGTGGCAATCACTGGGTTTTGTATTCTGAGTTATGCGATGGTACAACATATAAGAGAAAGAATCAATCCAACAGTCAGTTATAATCAAACATTTAATCAATCAAACATTTAATCAATAAGTAAGGTTTGTAAAACAAAGAAGTAAAAAGAAAGAAGTTAAAAGAACATAAAACTGCCCGGGGGCGCCACCACTGAGCCTAGCGAGGCAGTGGGCCGGAAGCAGAAAAGCTGTAGGGAAACAGCAGAATAAAGTACAAGGGGTACTAAACAAAGAAATAAGTAACTGCAAGGGATGCAGAAGTACGAATAAATAAAAAGTTGTGAAATTGTTGTGTAAACTGAAAACATAAGGCTCTGGTGTCGTGGTACGGGGGTAATCCCAAACCACAAAAGACTGGGTACCAGGGACACAGCGTGCCATAGCTCCCAGTTGGCCAGAACCTAGCATAGAACTATATAAAACAACTAAAACAACAAAAAATATAAAGTATAGAGAAATGTATGATCTGCATTGGTGAAGGGCTGGAGCAACTAAGAGAAAAGGGGAGGTAAATAATAAAGGGAGAAAAGTGGGGCGGTCATCACAGAATCCCTGGGGGCACTGTGAGCTGCCATAAGCATGGGAACTAGCCCTAGTAAACAAAAAGGAGTAATAACACCTGCAAAATTGGTCATTGTTACCCACCCAGCAAATAGAAAGAAAATTCAACAGTGTATGAGAGACTGGCACAGGATGACTTCAGGAAGGAACAGATGGCCTATGGAGGGTAGTTTTGATCCAAAATGTTGTGATGAAGTAGAAGAAGGGTTAAGGGAAAAGGATAAAAGGAATGACAAGACACACATGAAGAAAAAACAGAAAAATGCCGAACAGAGGAACATTTTGCAATACTTTAGAACAGAAGCAAACGGACACCTAACTCGACGCAGAGAAGTAGATCCTCCACCGCCCCCATATAATGGACAGTATTTCTTAGGAGAGGGAGACAAGGTGGATGGTGTAATCACAGGAAGATTAAAGGTAGTAATGAACTTACCAGAAGAGGAGACAGACAGGGAAAGTACAGGGGAGGAATTAGAGCCGATAGACCCTGAAGTAAGAACACCACCATCTGCACCCCCTGCCTATTTCGACCCAGAAACAATGAGGGACGAGATAACACCAATAAAACGAGTAGGATATCCCGAGACAAAGGAAAAAGAGGCAGCAGCTAAGAAAAACTATACGGAAATATGAATGGGTGACATTGTCTACAGGAGAGAGAAGGTTACTTAAAACACGTATAGACTCACCAGATCCAGCAGAAAGTGGAGAAGAACACGACAAAGAACAAGGAAGATTATATAGTGGAATGACACAGGAAAATAAGGAAAGACTCAAGGAACGAGCAGTCAGAAGAAAAGAAAGAGGCCGACGGCAATATGATGCACTACTGAGACATGAGCTAGAAGAACAGCCCCAGACACCAGCATGGTCATTAATAAAAACATCAACACCTGTCAAAGGAAGAAAGCGAAGCAACTCATGGACAGGAAAAGTAACTACAGAAATAGAGGCTCCAGCTCGGAAAGAGACTCTAAAAGGAAAGACACTGTCAAGAAGTATTATGAATTTTAACGGGGGTAGCAGAAAGTCAGGTTGGGAAATGGACCAGTACTGTGACCAGGCTGATGACTCATGCCACGAGCATGAGGAAAGTGATAATGAGAAAGA
>JAGFBZ010001814.1:0-146625 GCA_018398805.1 Hirundichthys speculiger | reverse complement strand
GTTCATGGGACCACTTAACTGAAACTTCCTGGATATGGTCGAAAATTTCAAAGTAATTACTCCCTTGATTTTACCATATGAGTAAAATAGCCTGCAGTATAATAGAAATGATCTCCTTTCCTTTCCTTCAGGGCTTTCAGCCAGCTCTCATCATGGCTGCTAAATAGAATCACCTAGATAATTTCTCTCAAATTACATCCCTTAGAAATACACATTATTCAGCTGGTTGTAGAAAAAAAAAAAAGAATTTTCCCCTTTCAGTCAGGTTAAACAAAACAAAAATGGCAACAACAACAACAAATGAATTGAAGAAGATGTAGTCCTGGAAAGATCTTTGATTTAACAACCACGAAAGGTTGCAAAAAGGGTTAAATGGGTGCACACCTTCAGGACATTTAGGGATATCTTAAGCCTCATCAGTTTTTTCTTTTTAAAGCAAAGTATATTAAAAGGTCAGAAGCAGGTGTGACAAAATACTGTAAAGTAAGAATCATTTCATAAGTACAAGACTGAATTGATTAGAAAGAAAAATGATAGGGAGTGGAAAATTTGAATACATTTTAATTGATAAAAGACGAATCTTAATCAAATCAGTATTTGGTTTGGCCACCCTTTGTCTTCAAAATAACACCAGTTGGTACGCTTGCACAATCTGAGGGATTTTGGAGTGTATAGAGAGGTTCATACCAAACAGGTGCCTAATGTCCATCAGGTTGAAATGTCATTGACTAAAACAGAAACAGCTATAGGAGGCTTAAACCCAGGCTTCAGACTTTTGTAAGACTGAGCTCAGCAACAAGACACTAGGTAGTTCAATTGAATTAGTGAAGTCTTTCCCAGGCAAAGGTTTAAAAACAAAAGCGGGGTGTGAGTATGTGTTGTTCAAGTTCCTCTGAAGAAGCAAATGGAGATATGCCACGCTGAGAACCCAGAGATGCAGTGGTTGTCCAAGGAAACTCAGAGCAGCAGTAGAAAGACATTATGTTTATTTCCTGCTGAAATCAGAAGATGTCCAGCCGTGTCATCAGTTCAGATAATATGAGAAACCAGTGGGACCCAGATACATCCATTTACTGCCCGGAAAAGTTTGGCCTGAAATTGCCTTCATGAAAGACAGGCAGCCAAAAAGCCCTTCTGATGTGGAAACAAGGCCAACTGACTCAACTATACATGTAAACTTAGGAACTGGGGCGCAGAAAAAAAAAAAATGGCAGCAGGTGCTCTACACTGATGAGTAGTATTAGCTCTAGCAGAAGCCAATTTGTCTGTCAAAGGGTTGGAGAGCAGAACAATGAGTTTTGCGTACAGAGAGATGATGAACCACGGTGAAGATTCCTTGCAAGTTTGGGTCTGCATGTCTACAAATGGAGTTGGGAATTCAGTAAGAATTAATGGTGTCCTCCCAGCTGAGAAAAGAAAGAGATACTTATCCATTATGTTATACGATCAGAGAGGCATCTGATTGGCCACAAATTTATTCTGTAGCAGGACGGTAAACCCAAGTGCACAGCCAATATCGTTAGAAATGATCTTCAGTGCAAAAAATAATCAGTTCTGGAAGTGACTGCATTGTTCCCACGGCACCAGGAACCTTCTCGCTGTGGGGTAACAGTGCTAACCACCAAGCTGCCCGTATTAAAAAAACAAAACAGTGAATTTATTTATTTTTTTTTTTAAAGATTCTTATTTAAAAGAAAATCTTTACACCTGCTTAAGACCTTTCCACAGAAGTATATTTATGTATTTATGCGATACACATAGAATCATCTTTTGCCGTTCCAGGCCAGCTTCTGCTGGATTAAACTGTACGGCCTTCAAGATGGTCAGTGGTAAAGTAAGAGATTGTAAACAAAGAGAACTGGGTTTGTTTAATATTTCAAGCGGTGGAGTTTGACAATATTCTTGCTCGATGAATGATTCCAGTACTAGCTCTAACATAGTAGATTTCATGATAGATTCAACCCTCTTCCAATAGATAAGAAATAAAAAGAAAACATGGATAATTTTACATGGAAGGACTGTATCGCTGAGTGTTCTAACTGTGCGCTCAAGTCTGCTGTATTCTTCTGTAGAACCTAATTTATCGAAGTAGTTTTTTCTTATGTGAAAAAGAGGGCATCTTTATCTAGATGTTACATTTAATGGCTTCATGCTTAAGTTCCAACACACTATACTGTTGCAGATTCTTGCAGTCTTGTTGTGCTTTTCAGTCATTTAAGTTATACTCGCATAGTTGAGGTCGCCTTCTTCCATCACTTTAGATTAATGTACTTCCTTCCTTTTCAATAAACAGGTTAAAATACCCACATTTTGACGTACTACAAGAGACACTGATCTCACAAATCTGGGACTGTCAGCTTTATGGCTGGGTTCCTAAAACTAGAGCAGCAAAATAGAAAGCAGATTTTATTTACATATATTTTCCCAAAATGTCACAAAGTCACACATCCATAGCTGCCATTCCTGTTACTGATATGTTATACAGTTTCAGATAGCATAAACATTAACATGTTCATTTAATAGATTTAGAAATATATATTTGTGCTGTAACATTGATTTTACACATCTTAAAGAAGATTTCAAAGTCCTGATTTACTCAGCCGCTGGGTTGTGTGGGTTCTCTAGTTTCAGCTTCATGAACCCAGCAGAGGGCACTGTGGAACCACTCAGTTCTCTGTTGACGCATGGGTGTCTCCTCTGTTTAAAATCCAGAAAGATTCACGCGCATACACCGATTCCAGCATTCTCCCAGAAGGTAGGATGATTAGACTGGACCATTACCTTTGTCCCAGTGAGCATTTGTTAAGATAATTTAAAACCCTGTTTGAAAGAACGGAAATATTACCATTTCATATTGCTAAAAAAAAAAAAAAAAAAAAAAAAAAAAAAAAAAAAAAAAAAAAAAAAAAAAAAGGTTTCTGCAGAAGTTTAAAGACTATTTTAAAGGCTCATTACCGAGTAACCAGACATTATAATCATCATCATTATTATTTTTGCTGTTATTGTTGAAAATAACTAATTGACTTCAGTCTCAATATCACCAGTGTGCTAAGTCTTTTGCCCCCTGGAGCTCGCTCCACATGCCACTCAGCTGGAACCTCTGGATGTGTATTGGCCTGAGGTTGATGAGGGGCAGGTTAGCCCCGCCCTCATCCAGATGTGCGTCTCGCTCCAGCCTCTTCAGTCCGCTGCTGGCCTCAGCAGAGCGCAGAGTCAACAGGAGGATGCGCATGGGGCCATTTAAAGTCTCAGTAACGGGGGGGCGACGCCTGTAACTGCGGTCTGCATCAGCCAGAACTCCACGAATCTTGACTTTGTTGTCAGAGCTGAGCGTCGGACTTCAGCTCGTGCCCGTTATATTTACCTGTGCAGCCTGACGCAGAGCTGATGGAGAGGGGCAGGGCTGACTGCGGTGCCAGTCCTGCGCGCTGCTGATCAGGGAGCTTCAGAGCACAATCTGCTGACACGGAGCCGTCTGCACGACCTGTGTGAATTCTCTGGCTTTAAAAGTGTTTTTGAGGGTGGTTTGCTTTGTTTTACCTTATTTTGACGCAACAATTAGAGGGGAAAAAAAAAGAAAAAAGAAGGCTGTTTCAGATCTAAGTGGCGGAATGGGGATGTAACCGCGTCCACATGCGTCTGAGAGCGGTGTGAGGTTCCACCTCAAGCCCGAGAAGAGCAAACTGCAAGGACGCGTAAATAATTGAAATCGATCCAGTGGTTTTTCTTTTTTGAATGTGAAGCGGCAGCGGAGGTTGTTTCTCCTCTCCTCCTCCTCCCCCCTCCTCTCACCTCCAACATGACTTCACTGTCGGGGTCTAAGGAGAGGAGCAGCCGGAGCAGAAAACATGCGGTAGGTTTTTCATTCCAGTCGAGGAGTTGATGCTCCACTGTTGGTAAAGCTGGAAAACAGAAACTTCTCATCCATTCAGTGCTGCATGCGCCTCATCACTCCACCCATTTTAAACAGAAACTGCAGTTTGCTCCCATTTCTGACTGTCAGGAATATAAAGCTAATTAATTAAACGTTCAGCTGAATTTGTGCCCATGCTGGTGATACTTTTTTTTTGTGAAAATAACACACTTCTGATTCTGAACACCAATGTCTATGGTGTCACAGCAATTGTGAATTTTTTTCACTGAAAAAATCTCTGCAGTCTTAATTATCATGAATGGATGAACATGATTGATTGTACTCACACCTGCGTCCGTGCCTGTCATCTACAGCCTAATTAGCCCTAATTTATGACACAGGATTTAGTCATCTTTTAACATGGAGACAAGTGAGCGTTCCCCCTTATCGTTCAACACATTGCTGCTTCATTATTGAGGGATCACTGTGGTGCCCAGTCTCCCCAGCTGACACAACACCAGTGGCTCTGTACTCTGAATGGATTTACCCAGGCGCAAAAAATCAAATTCTTAACTCTTTATGGCTGATCTGGTGTTCACATGTGGCCAAATAACTAAAAAAAAAAAAAACAAAAAAAAAAAACATGGATCTGCACTCTGCTTTTTTCTGTGTTTGAGAGTATACATTTAGGTGCCTTAAGTGATTTGCAGGTATAAAACTCTGATATGAAACAAGCCTGTAACCTAGTTTTGAGGAATCCTAGTGAGTTTCAGTGAGCTGTTCAGATTTGCAGGGTACTGTGACATCACAGACGTCTCTCCATCTCCTCCCACATTTATACCAAGCATGATTTTCTGCTTCCTCAGAAGAGAGCAGTGCAAAGCTGTACAACCGATTTGAAAAAGAGGCACTTCCTTCAGAGAAGAGGGGTGGAGTCACCAATGTGGTTGACCCCACCCCTTAAAAAAATTGCCTGCTATGAATTGAGCTATTGTGCTTCACTTTGGTATTTTGACCAAAGCATCTTACAGTCATTTCAAAAAAACTTCAGGCAACTGTGTCAACATTTGGAAAAAAAAAAGTCAGAATATGTCTAATATAAGAATCTGAAAATGTAAATATTTAATAACATTCTCTCCTTAGTGACTATTTCTTTGCTTAATGACTTCCTATTGCCTGCATGGTATTGGGGTGTCTTAGTCTACAATGACAGTCTATTGCATGTTTAGGCTGCATGTTTCTGTCTTGAACCATCTATGTTCATTTATGTCCATCATTTATCAGTTGTTGCCATACTAAACTAGGGTTTTAGAGTTGTTGTTCAGGTTAATATTTGTTTTGAATTATTTTTTTCTGATAATTTGATGAATTTCAGACATATGTAAAATAGATAGCCCACTTAAAAAAAACTAACTGGGTGCATTATAAAAAAGCATACATCCTTGTTTTGCTTTATTGGTGAGATGCTAAAAGCTTGATGCAGGTCATGTTCTCTCACCTCCTCCTCCTCAGGATTTGCTCCTCTTCTCAATGGAACCTACTCTGTTGTCATTTCACACACCTTTTTATGATAAATTATGCCCTTCCTGCCAGTGTAGTGGTGTACTAATAAACCTTTCCATAATTTCCATAGATCTCCGACACATCTCCGACAAAATCTGCCACCATTTTCCCAGACACATGGTACCGAAAGGCCTACGAGGAGACCGGCCGGTCAGGCACACGCCCTGCCCCAGAGGGTGCTGGCTCCATGCCCAGCTCCACAGGCACCCCATCCCCAGGCTCTGGGATCTCATCACCAGGATCATTCTCTGGATCTCCAGGAACCATCTCTCCAGGGATTGGCACCGGATCGCCGGGCTCTCTTGGTGGCTCTCCGGGTTTTGGGACAGGATCTCCGGCTTCAGGCAGTGGGAGTTCCCCCGGCAGTGAAAGAATGATATGGTGTGAGAACTGCAGCGCTCGGCTGACAGAGTTGAAACGACAAGCACTGAAACTCCTCATCCCTGGGCCATATTCTAGCAAGGTAAAAATGGCTTCCTTTTCTTTCTTTTTTAAAAAAAATTGTTAACTTTTTAATGATGTGTATGAATGTGTGCATATGAATTATCTTGCATATGTTTTTTCACAACTGCACTGTCGGTTAGTTGGTTGTGCTCAGCAGCATAAAGTCCAAAACTAAGTCGTTCTTTCATTATCTGCGACATTTAGACAGAGACACTTATTAACATGGTTGATGTAAAGACTGGACTTCTAATTATTCCCTTGTTCATGGTGTTGCTGTGTCATTAGAGTTATTGTTACCATAAATCATAAAGATGCTGTTGTCCATTGCCCCCCCCCCCCCCCAAACAGCTGTGAGAAGGAGCTGAAGCTGAACAGCCATTGGGATTTGGGATAATTATTGTATCTGAAGCTGTTAATCAAGTACTGACAGAGTGCCAACAACAAAATGATGACCACAGAGGAAACCATTTTGATTTGATCAGTTATATATTTTTATCTGATCATTAATTTCAACAAAAATCAATGAGCTCACTTTATTCTGCTGAAAATTGATCTTCTCCTTTTAAGAACATCAGCATTATGGATTACTGAAAGGCACTGCAGACACATATGTGCCAAGTGTGGAATTAAAAGAAATAAGAAGAAAAAAAGGTTTTTCTGTGTGTTTATGGTCTGCTTTTTACCTTTAGTCCATTAATTCTCAACATGCATGTTGAGTTCCAAGAGTGCTTCAGGTTGATTGTGTGTAATTTACCAATATAGGAATGCATCATGATGAAGTCTACATTTCTTGTGTCTTTATATGAAATTGTTCTGTTTCTTTACATTGCACTTTGCACATTTGTCATCATTAAAGAAGGATTATTGCATTTCTCGATTATATTTGATGATATAGACTAAATACAAAACCATTACTGAAAAAAAACAACAGGAACAGCTGGAAATTGTAAAGAAAATATAGGAATTAGCTGGAACTGATAGTTGGTATATACCACTAATTAAATTACAATGGAAACAATTTCAAATGTTTTCACTGGACCTACAGTAATTAAAACACGAGTAGGCCACATAGAACAAAATCTTCAAGTCATTAATATCCAAAATATTTGTCAAAGATCTCCTCATCAAGAATTAAAAATTTTAGCTATCATTTAAAATAATAGCTTTGTGTCATTGCACATGTTGGATTCAGATTCTAAAGCATGAACAGAAAATGGATTGGGAGACTGGGAAAATCTGATAACCTCCCTGTAAAGATGTGGTCTGCACCACACATGCAGCACAATGAATCATGTCACTGTAATTTCACACTCAGTAGAGCAAACATGTGCATCTGACATGTATCTTTTTTTTCCTCTTTGGTTCCATACTGCCAGTTTTCTTCTTGTATTTATGAATCAAATTTTCTTTCCGACAAAAATCTCAATTTGTGGTATCCGATGAAAAAAAAAACTGGCAGCGATATGAGGGTATTCAAGCATTGCTGTATCCCAAAATAATACTACAGTAACATTTTAAAAGGGAACTGATAAAGTAGTTGTTGATTAACATCATGCAAACCTTTTTTTTTTTTTTTTTTACAAACCAGACATGTCAGTATGAAATTACAGTTTGCATCACTGTCTGCTGTGATTGCACTCAGACATGGACAAAGCAAGTAAAAGAGACCATTTTTGGAAGCAAACTCCTCAACTGAAAATCATCACTGAAGTGCATGGTATGACCCAGGTACCTGCTCAGCCATTCGTGCTTGACCACAAATAAGCTCTCTTGGCATATAAAATTCCACCAATTACAGCTCCAGCTCCTTTTTTCATACACTCTGGGCCTGATTTACTAAAGGTTGCGTGCGTAAAAAAAACGTGTGCAAACTTGACACCACCCGCAAACCAATGTGCAATCTGATCTACTAACAACGTGCAAACAGGACTGCGCCTCTCAAATGAGAAAAAATAGCACACGCTGTCATTTAGCACTTTTGCCCTGATGAATAAACAATATGGGGCGTACCCGCCAGAAAGCGCAAAATACTGGGAGGGGAAAATGCAAATAGGTCCATTTACCACACGCAATGAGATTTACCAACCCTGAAAGTAATTGCGGGGATTGTGATTGCGTCTGTATTAGTACGTTCGAAAGGAAGGTGCTATTCTGTGCAGCATTACGCACCGATGGCTGCTGTTTATTGTGGCAAGGAGGCGACATCGCCAAATCAAAGAATACGCAGAGAGAGTCTTCGGACTCGTGTAAATTTGTTTGCACATGCAAAAGGAGAAATATTTTATTTGAATGTTAAATCGAGTATTATTCAGCAAAAGGTTGCCACAGGAGGCACCAGGGTTTCCGTTGTCTGGTAATTGCCGGACTTTGTCTGGTAAAATATGCGGGAGTCCGGGATTTTATAATCTCTCCGGTCAAAATGTCCGGTGAAAATACTCCTCCCAAGCACAATTTCAGTTGTAAATAAATGGGTTATTTCCACATCATTTTATATGAAAACGCCTCGGGCCTCGGGATTCTCCCAGAGGAGCTGGTGGAAGCGGCCGGGGGATCTGGACCTCTGAAGCTGCTGCCCCCACGACCCGACTTCGGGTCCATCCATCCATCCATTAGCGGAAGCTAATGGATGGATGGATGGATGGATGGATGGATGGATGGATTTTATGAAAAAAACTATACTTTTTTTTACTAATGAGTAGTGTGTGAGGACGAGTCGGCTCCAGCCACAGCTCCACTCATTGATGCCACAGCTGCGCGCAGAGACGCATCTCCGTAATGACAGCGCTCCGCGGTTATGGAGGCTTTTTATTTTATTTTATTAAAGGCCACTTTTTCTTTAGTTCTTTGCCTTATATCTTGCCACCTTCTTTTAACCTCATCTGCCGTTCTTTTTGTCTTACCAACTGCATTTATTCTATCGCAGATTTTCTCCCATATTGCGTTTCTTTTGGTAATGTTTTAAATTTCTTTGCTGTAGTTCATGAATGTGTTTATTTGCCTCTTCCACTAATATCTCTAACTCCAACTCGTCAAATTTCATTTTGCGCTTGCGTCTATCCTGCTTTCCATCCAGACTCTCCATGGCGCAAACCGTAAGACACGCAACACTTCATTTAAATACTGTGGTTTTGCACCCGTTTATCATTTTTGCGCGAGCATTCTTAGTTGATCACCCGCAAAACACACAACAACAGCACGCGCAAACTTTTTCAGTGCACACGCAATTTAGTACTCTTTATTTAGGATCTTAGTAATCAGGCCCTCTGTGTTTAATTCTTAAAAGTAACTTGACTGAAATGCATGCAAAGAGGAATGGCATTTCTTTGGTTAAGAGTTCTGAAAAGGCTTTAATACCCAGATTTAGTCACTGTGTTGGCAGATAGCATGTCTTTGGTCAAGAATTGGCCAGTAGGTCATGTCTCTGTGTCCCCATGAGGCTTTTTTCATATTTCTGACAAACTACTCAGAAATCATGATCTGATTCATGAACAGAAACATTATCAGTACTCTTGTGTGAGTTTTTTGTACAGCAGCCATAGACTGTATAAAAGAGACCGGACACACCTTCTGTGATGTCACCCGTAGGTTTTCTCAGAAGTGGTTTTGAAGCTCAGTTGTGGGAACTTGGGCTAACTCTGTCTTGGCAGAGACTGACTAAGTTGGTTGAAACACACCCTCTGTACCTCAGTTACCACAAGCTAGGGTGATGATAAGCTAACGTCACATCTGCACTAAACATGCTGGTTGAGGTATTTGAGACCCTGCTTAAATCAATATCTTCAAGTTAATTTACCACCATGAAATGACAATGTATCACTGAGAAAAACAAACAAGCTCAATTAGCTGTTTATTAGGACAATTAACAGCACAACAAGCCATTATATCTTTAAGATAAGAATGATTATGCCCTGTCAGGTTTTATTCACAGCTCAGAAGTCAAGTGTTAAGTAGCTAAAGTCACGACATCGAGCTGTTTGACACCATAGACTGCAGTGCACCTGTCACTGTGCCTCTAATTATGCATATATAATATATTATATTTTTACATAAACATTCACTGTAAAGTTGTCATGGACGGTTGTTTTCTGCAGAGCCATAAGGGTGTTTATTTATGCTGTAAAGTTGAACATTTTAACATGAGAGTCAATGGAAGTGGACTAAATTTTGGAGCCATCCCTTCATGGTCATTTGAGTAACTTCCCCTTTTTTTGGGATAGATTAATTTTATAAAACCAGACGTTGCACTTTGACTGGATGTTGTGGTGCTTCTTGTAATGTTGGTAATGGTTCATGGTTTTGCCTCTTGTTGTGGCAACTGGATTGCGGTGCACTTTGTTCAGCAACCTTTTCTGCTTTACATCTCGCTTATCCAGTCCAAATACTCTCTCGACCAGGGGTGCCCAATCCTGGTCCTCGAGAGCCCCTATTCAGCAGGTTTTAGAGGTTTCCCAGCTTTGGGACACCGTGATACAAGTGGCTCTGTCATCAACAGACTTGTGCAGACTTTGATGACAACCTGATAACGACTAGAATCAGGTGTGTTAATTAGAATCAGGTGTGTTGAAGCTGGGAAAACTCTAAAACATGTTGGATAGGGGCTCTTGAGGATCAGGATTGGACACCCCTGTTCTAGACAGTCTAAGTCCCTTTTATATTTGGGACTAATGTTTCATCTTGCTTTGAGGTTGAATAATGGACATTCTAGAAGATCACGGATATTGTAAACAACAAAACATTCACCTGCACTAAGGCATTTTCAAGAGCAATGAGCTGACATGTTGACACTACCAAATAAAGAGGAACGGCTTGTCTTTCTCTAAGGAAACATTGACTCAGTTTGTGTTTCCTTTCCTGCCTGAACCCAGACTGGTAATAATAACCCTCATCTTCCTGCTATAGTCAAGATATTTGCCTGATATAGACAAACTCCATCCTCACAGAAATGGATATTCAGTCTGAGGAATCTGCACTGCTGATGGATACGATTTGGCTCCCATACAATCTGTTACATGTATACATGTTAACATAATGCAGAAAAAATGGTAGGGTAGTTTAACAGGATCTTCTTTGGTTTTTACAGTTAGTTTATACTATCTTTAGCATTTTGCCCTGGTCTTTCTTAAACCCCCAAGTACTTTTTATTTTCAGTTACATAGGATTATTGGCAAGGGCAAACAGAGAACATCCAGACCAAGCTCATGCTAACTCCTAAAGGCAATTTAAACTCACCAATCAGTCTAAAATAAATAATTTTGGCATGAAGGAGGAAGCCAGAGTATCCAGAGAAAACCTACACAGGTACTGGGAGAACATAATCCCTTTATTTTTCTGAGCCAAATGGGAAAAACAGAAACAACTAAGACTGTTTTGTCCCCATTCTAAAATCAAATGAAAAAAGCAAGTTATTATGTACTGAGAGGATGCTACTTTCGCCCAGAGTGCATAATTTACACCGCATGTTTTCACAAGTTGTCACCAACAGCCATAGGACAGGGACGTTATCTCTCTAACTTTCTAGTATCAGTGTGAAAGGGGGCATTGATGAACATCTTTTTCATACTTTTTTTTTTTAAAGAGATGTGATCCTTTGATAAATATCTCTGACAGGGAGAACTGAAAGCACTGTGGTATATGAAACTGAGAGGGCTGAGCAAACTCAGCAGTTTCTGACAGAGATAATGACTGTGATTTCAAAACACTCAGAGGACAAAGGTAGCATCAGTTTCCATGTAAATGTACCTATCATGTACATTTCATACCAGGTTTATGCTTTTTTGATTGTAGATGTGATCATTCTTAATAGCTGGGATTTCTGCCTAGAGATGCATTTATAAACTCATGGGTTTTAACTTGTAGCTTATTTAAGACACTGTCTCTTGGTTGAAGCAAGCATTCTAGTAAAAGTATTGTGTATTACAGAAGTACAGGTATGTGCATGGAAAACCTTTACTAACATTCTCAGTCCACCTAAAGTAACATCCAAAATATATCGTACTTTAAGCTTGACAGCATTGTAGATTGGAGTATTTCTTTTTGGAAGTGTGTCTGCACCTGAGGTATTAATAATTGCTCCAAATCTTAGGACTTTGCAAAAAATGAAAAAATAATGAATTGAAACCCCGGAAACCAGCGTTTGTCAGGGTATTCCTTTTTTTTTTTTTTTTTAATGACTAATATTTACTGCTTATAACTGTTAGGTTCAAACCCCTAACATTCTGCATCAACCTGCACAAAAGACACAAGAGACTTGAGTTTTCAATCACTTGCAAGGAGAACGGACAGAGAGTGCTCAGTTACAGTCTCCAACCCGCTCTGAGTTGACTCCTGCCGAACTCCTTCTTTTATTGTCTTAGGAGTCCCTGCTTTACATGGGATATGCAGCTCTAAGGGGTTTGGGGTGTGACTAACTGCATATCTTAATCTAAGTACACTTATCAGTATATAACTGTACAGTGCCCAGTGTTCTTCCGTGCCGTTCCAGTCCCCGGCTCTTCTCCTTCTGTTCATATGATAACTCTCACACTCTTATACAGCATGTTATCCAGCAACCACACAAGCCATTTTAAAGGTGACACATACTTAACTTCTTTCAGTAGTTCTTCACTAGGTAGGGTACAGTTTAATAGCAAATGTGTGATAACTATGTATAATGGATCCAACATTTCCCTCCTGTTTATCATATATTTGCTCAAATTCTCATCTCATTTTAAAACAACCACTTCAGTTAGATTTTTTTTTGCTGTAAGATCATTTACACTCAGGGTAATTTCCAAGTCAGTGTTGGAAAGTAATTCCAGGATGAATGAAATTTCTATTGGAGATGGGCATGTGTTACACTGATACAGCATTTGATATCATTCTCCTGAGGCATGATATAACACATAATTTAAATAAAGAGTACAGGTGTAAGAAACTTTAAAAATAACTGCTACCACAGTCCACTTGTAAACCATGTGGTCAAGTTTAATCCTGGCATCTTCCTGGGTCTTCATATGGTTATCCAGTGTGTGACTTAGATGGGCTCCACCATCAGGAGGGGTCAGTGTCATGAAGACCCCTCGGACATCAGAGGTCAAAGGTTTATGGCCTTCTACTGGTCACTTTGCACATCCGTTGGGCGTAGACCATTGGTTGACCGACAGGTTGTTGGCTGGCACTACGAATGGTTGAAGATATGAAAGGTGACATCTCCCACACCAGTATCTTGGGAGGTACTGGTAAGTCTTAGGCCCGAAGTGCCATACCATGTCGGGTGGGTTAGGATAGCCTTCTTCGCCTGGCAACTCCAGACTTAACTCTCCTGTGTGGTTCAGAGCTGCAGTGGTGAGGTTCCCCGCAGCCACATCATGTCCTGTGGAGTGTGAACTGTTGCAAGTTTTAAATCTTCTTGCTGGGTCAAACGGGTATGGTTGTCTTACATGTGGAGTATCCCAGGTAGACACTGGATTTATTCATCCCACTGCATTTCCTCTCAAAACAGAAGGGTGTTGGTTGTGGATTCCAATCCACGGCTGTTCACACATATCAGTCTGTCATCCATATGTGTGATTTATTAACACTCTTTGTGAGCATATTGGTCTTCCTTCGACCACACATCCGTTGTCTCTTCCAAGGTGATTGATGGTCAAACAAGTAAGGGTGACAAATCCCAAAATGGTCCTGCACGTGGCTCCCCGCATCTTCTCCTGAGTGCCCCTAAATTGGTAAGGTTCAGTTGGTTTCTTCACCGGGTTGAGACGGTCCTGCCCTGTTGGCTAAGACCCCCTTTGTATCCGGCCTTCCACCTTACCGTCGCTGGGCCTTCTATTCAGGTTGCAGTTTGCAGTAGCTGAGATATCTCCAGCTGGACCTTTTTCTGCAATCTTCACTGCTGTAGGGGTCGTCAGGAGCACCACGATATGGACCCTCCCAACGAGGGCTCGACCATGACTTCCTTTTGATCACCTTGACATACACCAGGTCTCCGACCTTCACCAGGGGTTACTGTAGGACAAAGGGAGACATTTCTGGGAGAAGATTTGCTCGCACAGATTATTTTGCTTTTAGAACCTTCCACAAGTAATCACATATTCATGTTGTTCATCAGATTGTTCAATTTCTTCAGGAAACATCAGTAACCTGAAAGGTTGGATACATTCATTAGATCCTACTGCTCTGGCCATGGATTCTTATAGTCTTATAGTGTTTATTCATGAGATCGACCATCCCTCCTGTTGAGACATGGCATGGCCCATGGCTCAAAATCGCCACTGCTTTATGCAAAGCTTTTGGCTGGACTGGTAGTCCGTTTATGGAGTAAATATCATTCTCTACACGCGCTCCTTCAGAGAGCCAGAGCTTCTTTCCAGCTGCTGGTGCAGCCATTTGCATGTCTCTGAGAACTGAATGGTCAGTAATGTCCGGAGTGGACATTTTAGCGTGGAGGTTGTGCAGCTGCCTGCAGCTAGTCTCTTAGCAGTTTGGTCAGTGAAATGGTTGCCTTTTGACATGTCATCCTCTGCACGGGTGTGTGCAGCACATTTGCAGACTGGACAGGCAGCATGGGGGCTTGCAAAAGTTCCGTAAGCAGCCTAGCATGAGTCACTGGTTTTCCAGTTGACATCATACCTCTGTGTTCCTACTGTTTTGCAAAATAAAACAGTGTGGACTAGCATATTGACTATCTGTGTAGGCCGTCAGCGATTTCTTTCTGGTTAAACTACATGCTTGGGTCAAAGCAATGAGTTCTGCCACTTGTGCTGACATGTGCACTGGAAGGTTACACGCTTCTATATCATCTGATGCAGAAACCACAGGATACCCTGTCTGGCATATGCCCTGTGGAGTCTTAGATGAAGATCCATCTACCAATCAACCCTCACCTTTACTTAGTGGGACATCAGTAAGGTCTGGGTCTGGCAGATGGACTCCTTGAGCTGTCTGTACACCATTGTGTGGTTCCCCATCTTCTGGTGTGGGGAGTCATCATTTTATCTCTGTGCGGTTGCAACAGAAACCGCTGTCCATGCCATGTGGCATGCTGGGGATAAAAACTCATCAGAGTTTGCAACAAGAGTACATGCACAGCATGTGGCTCTAGCAGGGTGATTGGGTGATATAATCCCACAACTGCTGAACTCTCGACCATGAGAGCAGCTGCACAAACTGAACACAGTGTGGCAGCGCTGTGGCCACAGGGTCTAGTTTCTTGGAGTAGAAAACAAACCATCAACCCGCTTCCATGTTTTTGCAAAAGGGCTGCAGTCATGAAACCATTTTTGCAGTCTGCTGTCAAGGTGAAAGGCTTGCTGTAATCTGGCAACGCTAAGACCATGGTGGTCATCAGGGCTGATTTCAGACTATCAAAGGCCTTTCCAATGTTCTCTGTCCATAGAACTTTATCATTTATTGCCATTGGTTTGCAATAAATAGCATGTGCAGAGGCTGGGCTATCTCTGCATAATTTAGTACCGAGCTCTGTAATAGTTGCACAGGCCTAAAAAGGCCATCATCTCCTGTTTTGTCAGCGGTTTAGGAGCTTGGCTTCTGTTTGTGTTACGCCATCTGCTGACTTTACTCATATCATAGCATTGGATTTTTGTAAATTTGGAACAGGGGTTTTAAACACAGTTTTGCAGGCCCCCGAGTCACATAAGAAACCCACATCTTTCCCAGTTACTTTAGGGGTTATCATTGGGTTTACTACAAAATCTGACAACATTGTGAAGCTCATTTCACAATCAAAAGTTCCTCTTATACTTCCACATTGAGGGTTTCCTCCTTCTTATTTCAGGATTGCCAGTCCTTCTGTACTGGTGGAGCAGATACCTCTGCTCTGGTTCCACCAGATGAACGGCAGTCAAAATGGCCTGGCTTTAACAATGATCAGCAGGCACTTTTATTTTGTTTCCCACCTCCATAATTATAATTTTTCCATGTCTATAATTTGTTTAACTTCAGATATTCTGTCTTAGTCTTGGTTGGGGCGTCATTGATCAAAAGCTAACATGGAAACATCACATTGAATACATTAAAGGGAAAATCTCTAAATCACTCCCAATCATGTATAAATTGGGCACTGATTGTTGCCTACATGTCTTACTGTGTGGAATTGTGGGTATCCACCTTTAAATTCAATTATAAAACTGTAAAAAACCAGCTCTACGTATTAGGCTGATTATTATGCTCACATGGAAATACTTTTCCTAAATTCCCATGTTATGAAATTTTATGATCTATTTCATTGCAAATTAGGTTTAGAGCAAAATCAAAAATGCTCCCAAACTAAATATAGAGTTTTTTTTTTTTTTTTTCAGGTGCTTTGCTGTACAAAAAGCTAAAAAAAAGCTATGAAAAGGAGATGTCTCTCCATTATCTGAGTTAAATTCTGGCACAGAAATGAAAATAAATAAATAAATAATAAAATAAAATGGATCCTCCGACAATGTTCTCACAATCTTTAAATGGAGAGAGGCGAGAGAGGCTGCTGTAGGCCGGACTAGTGACAACTACCCAACCTTATGTGGAGGTGTGCACTGAGGTCATCAGAAGACTATAAATTCTATCATCATATCTGTTTTGATCTAATCTGTACCAACGTTCTGTCCTTGAGCAGGAAGAACTGTGACCAGGTCTCGAGTTGGAAGATGAGAAAAAAAACAAAACAAAACAAAAACTGTTGTGTGTACTCTTGCGATAGTGACTACAAACTAAAACGTTTCAGCCTGATAAGTGGAGGACTGCTTACAGCACGTCTGTAAATTGGGAATAACGTACACACAGGTTCTTTTCAAACCAAATACTTTCACAGTGCATCATTTTCTTGGGATTTTGATGGTAAGATCTCTTCCAGTTTTTTTTTTTTTTTTTTTTTTCTTCTACAACAACTACTTCTACAAAAATTTTTTGAATAGGAGTTAAAACCATATGTAGTATATATTTGATTAACCATTCCTACCATCCCTCCTGTTTTTTTTTTTTTTTAAGAGAAATGGTTTGTAAAGCCATTTTTTTTTTAAAAATAAAAAAAAAGATAATACAGGATAGGTTTCATAAGCAGTCTGCTTCTGCTTTTTCAGTTAATATTCAAAAGATTATTCTTGATTTAGTGATTCTGTATGAAATGTCAATACTGTGTCCAATATTTGGTCATGACTGGGTGACTGAATGAACTAAAAACTAAACTAAACCATTTCATTTCTTTGTGTTAATTTCTACTACTCTTTTGTTCATTCTTATCCTCTACCCCTGTAGGGGCTCCCCTACAGCTTCTAACTCTCTCTCTTCATTTTTCCTGACTCTATACCTTTCTTGCTCTTTTTTGGCATCTTTCTGTTTTTGTTCTTCTCTCTTTTTCCTGTCTTTGTCTGTTCTCTCTCTTTTGTCTTTCTCTCTCTGCTCTTTCTCTCTGTATTCTAGAGTCTGTTGGAACCGTCTCGTACGCTCTGTTCTTGCAGGGATCTGGATAAGATTTCCCTGATCAGACATTTTGACTGTTCCTCTCTTATCTAATCTTCATGGTTTGACCATAGTCAATATTTTAGAAGAACATATCTTTTTCCTTACATTTCTTTTGCTCTTTTCTGAACTTTCTCAACCCTTCCTCTCTGTAAAACATCATCTCTTTTTCTTTATTTCTCTTTTGTTCTTCTCTAGACTTTCTTAACCTTTTCTCTCTGTGAAACATCATCTCTTTTTCTTTATTTCTCTTTATACATTATCTGTTCTATGTTAAATACCTCTAGTTCCTCCTCTGGACATTCCTCCTTAGCTGACTCGGCTAGTCATGCTGAAAGTTGGGAGGGTGGCCCTGGAGGTTTAGGATTTCTCCTACAGTCTCGGGCCATGTGTCCCTCTTTTCCACAAGACCAGCACACTCTTGACCCAGGGCGAGAGGACGTTGGTCCCCTACCTCGCCCTCGGCCTCTGCCTCGACCTCTTCCTCTTCCTTCTCTGCTATTCTGATAATACACTTCTTCTTCCTCCTGAAAGAACACTTCTGCTTTCTTACCTCTTTTGCTTTTTATCACTTTCTCTGCATGGAGAGCATGATTGATATACTCAGCCAAGGTTCCTCCACTCATTCCTATGTAGTGGCGGTTTACCCATCCACTTATCTCAGGCAGGGACCCACCATGCAATGCGTTTTTCAGCTGTTGTTGGTAGGGTCCTGCCTCATTGGGTTGATTTTGGGCATCAAGGTCTGGCTCTAACCCACTGTGAGCTTTAAAAATCTTTTCCATTTTCTTTTCATTTCTTCCACACGCACTTTTAATTTTTTGTTGCAATTCTTGTACGTTTGCGGTAGACAATTTACCATTAAACTGGTACTTTTGTACCCAGAGGCATAGTGGTTGCACTGCCCCGGGGTCTTCTTTATGGACCACCTTCCAGTCTTGGTATTTTAGTTCGTTTAGTAATTCCTGTTTTTCTTTACTTTGACCTTTCCCCATTTTGGTCCAGTGGTGGTTTAACACATAGGGGTGTTCTAACACTGGATTATACCCGTAGTCAGGTTGATGTAATGATTAATTAACCTTTGTGGTAAAACACACTTCGACCTTCTCAGGTGGGTTTTCTTGCCTAATGCATCCACAAAGGCTCATTACTTTATCAACCTGAATCCCATGAAATCCTCACCAAGTGGTTAGATTTCCATGCACACCTTTTACACTTTCACACTTTTTTAGGATCCTTTTTTTATACTGAGTTCACCAAGGACCTCACTGTCCTTTACTTCTAGTAACAGAGGACTCCGCTTGACCTACGTAGAGTTTAACTAGCTTCTCTTGAACTAGGGGAGTCTACTCTCCCGCGGATTTTAACTGTACTTTTCTTTTACCTAATAGAGTCTAGAATTGTCAGGGTTTTACTTCACACTCGCCCTTTTTACAAAAAGGGTACTCGCCCTTCTTACTAAAAGGGTACTCACAGTCTCCTGCGTCCTAGGATCTTCCTTCAACCATCGGACCCCAGCCAGCAGGGGAAGAATCCAGTCCCGGAAAGGGTGTTATGCTGTGGCCACAGACTTTTCCTGGTCGTTCACCTGCACGCTGGGATCGTCAAGTATTTTGGAATCCGGCTCGAAGGACCATTTAATGTTAGGTTCAAACCCCTAACATTCTGCATCAACCTGCACAAAAGACACAAGAGACTTGAGTTTTCAATCACTTGCAAGGAGAACGGACAGAGAGTGCTCAGTTACAGTCTCCAACCCGCTCTGAGTTGACTCCTGCCGAACTCCTTCTTTTATTGTCTTAGGAGTCCCTGCTTTACATGGGATATGCAGCTCTAAGGGGTTTGGGTGTGACTAACTGCATATCTTAATCTAAGTACACTTATCAGTATATAACTGTACAGTGCCCAGTGTTCTTCCGTGCCGTTCCAGTTCCCGGCTCTTCTCCTTCTGTTCATATGATAACTCTCACACTCTTATACAGCATGTTATCCAGCAACCACACAAGCCATTTTAAAGGTGACACATACTTAACTTCTTTCAGTAGTTCTTCACTAGGTAGGGTACAGTTTAATAGCAAATGTGTGATAACTATGTATAATGGATCCAACATTAACACTGTTTTCTTGCTGTCATTTGTCTTTTGCAGCTCAGCAGATGAGAAGTTTCGCTGGAACAATCAAGGTAATGTTCCAGTTTAAATAGTCTCATGCTTTTATGTCTGGTCTGTCGTTGTTTCCACATCACTGATTGTGTTTGTTATGTTGGTAGTCATTTTAACTGTGCATGTTCTGTACTGATGTATCCCTTTAAAACAGTGCTTCCAGGCCTTATTTTCCATGACTCAAATACACACATACATGCGGCCAGAGAATCATCTTCAAAGCTTCATTTGCGGCCCTTTCCAGAACAACCAGAATGTTTCTTTTTTTGTTGTTGTTGTTTTTTCTTTTGTTTTGTTTTGATAAAAAATACAAATGTGATAACATTCCAGATTTGTTTCATTGCACTGAATTGGAAAACAAAAATGTAGATGTTTAGCCAGTCTGGATGTCCACTGACAATCCACATAAATGTCAAAATAATCCCGTTTTCCCTAAAAAGATTTCTTTGACAACTAGTTAGTTTTAAAGGGAGGGAGTGTACTGTCACAGTCGAAGTGTTCCAACATTTCAAGGCATGGGAATCTTGAAGCCCACCATAAGTACAAATCAGCACTGGCAAAACAAGGATTGATCCCAAGTAGGAACATAGTGCAGTTTCATCTGCAGTGGAAACAGCTGTGGGTTCCTGTTTTGTTTCTATTTCTTCACCTTTGCTCAACATGATGATTGATCTGAAAAGGGTCTTATGAATGGCAAGTTTAGCCTTAAGGTGCTGCCTGTTAACAAGAAAAAAGGTTATTTGTATTTAATGTCATTGTGAACTGAGTTACCACCGCAGGGCGCGGTAAAGTTAGTTTCACATCCGACATTCGCTAGTTTTTTTTCTCTTTAAACTTTAATAGTGTCATGAAAATGGCACCGATTTCATCCAGATTGGTATTATTTTGTATAAGTATGCCAGACATTTCACAAGTGTCATCAACTCTCCAAGCTCAGTGAGTGTGGCAAAAACTCTAAGGAAAAGTGCTGAATGTCCTTCTGAGTATCTCGCTGCTGCCGTGGAGTTTAGGGACCGTCAGCAAATTACTGCAGTCAAACAGCAGCCCAACATACACTAAAAAGCTGATGAATTTAGCCCCCAGAAAACACGGCAGCATTGGTGGACTTCTGGTTCTCAAACTAAAAGCTTAAGAAAAAAAAAGCAGATCCCAATGACTCTGTATAGGACAAAATGGGTATAGATGTTGGATGGATAAACAGAACATAAAAAAATGTGATAAATATGCAATTAGTTGCGAGTTAACTATGAAAATCTTTCGATTAATCGCAATCAAAAAAATTGAATTGACTGACAGCCCTTATATATATATATATATATGTATGTATGTATGTATGTATGTATGTATGTATGTACGTATGTATGTATGTATGTATGTATGTATGTATGTATGTATGGGGCCATATAGGGAAAAACAGTATTTATGGGCCTATAGCGGCTACTATAGATAAAATCAAATGAGTTACTTTCCACTCCAAACACAAATAAACACTGGCAGAAAAGATTTGTCCTCAGCTCTTCTGGAAGCCAAATAAAAGTCCAATAGCGTTTTTAAACAGCTCTCAGCATTTGTCCAAATGGAAGGCACTTTCTGTAAATGACAACAAAAGTCAATGAGCCTTTGAATGATTTGAAAGTCAAATAACTGTACCTGATTCACTGGTTGACTGGTTCACTGACAGCTTTTTAGTCGAGGAAAAAAAAAAAATAGCCACTTAAGACACTTGGGTTGCTTACTCTGCCTCTTTGTCAGTCATGTTACAATGTAGGGGATGTGTTGAAAGCAGATTATCTAAGCACAGGGTTGGCAACCTTAGCCAACACAACCAAGTGCAGAGGTCAGGTGGTGAGTGCTTTAACTGCGCTCTAGCTCAGACTCAGTGCTCAGCTTACTTAGCAAGAAAACCCTTCTTCACACCAATCAGGCCTTTTAGTCTCATCATCACTCCCGAATCATTAAAAACCCATTACTTCTGACACCAAAAGAATTTGGTCTTTTTGTGATAGGTTGCGAGTAATTCAAAGTAAGGTCACAGTCAGCAGCCCTGGAAATGTTTTACCAACAGAATCAGCACCATCAGTCTGCAATTGCATCAGTCCAAGTCAATAAAATAGCCCTCCTAAATCCTCTCACTAAGGCCACTGCTATTACCGTTTCCCTCTCAATCTCTGTTAGAGATTAATGCTACTCCAAACGTTCATTTGTAAGCCTTTATCCTCCTTGGCAGCCGTCTCTTAACTCGAAGACACTGGACATGTTTTCAGCCTCTGTCTGACAGATAAATGGTGGTATCGAAGAACAAGGTGCACCTTAGTCTCACAAGATGTGTTGCTGGATTGTAAACTTTTACTCCTGACCTGGGACTTAGACTTGGTGACTTGAAATGTCAGTAGAGTCTTTAGCAATTGACCAGGAACTGAATGATCATCTGAATTTCTGTTATTGTTGCCTGATTGTATCAGATGATTGGTATGAAAATGAGTTTCTTTGTGTGTGACCTTTTAAATTGTGATGGATATATGTAATCTTTTGGTAACTGTATTAGTATCATTAGATCATATAGAAGCCATGCAAGTAAAAAGAAAATCCTCTTTATCAGACCATATTTCACCAACAGTTAAGGAAACCCTTTTTATCTCTGCCATAAAATTCTCTTTATTCTTGATGATATCTGATTCAAAAGGTTTAAATTTGGGTTTGATCCATACACTTTTTGTTTATCTGAGACCAAAACTATTTTTTTTAATATGAATGGTCATAGCTCATATCTCATATCAGCCAGACAACCACAGCTGAATCTCTGAAAATAAACATTTCTTTATACATACCGCAATATTATTTATCTAATGGGAAAACTTAGACACACTGATCTTTAACATTCTTAATCTCATAAATGTGTTGGGTAAATATCATATACATACACTGAAGTGGAAGTGCTTAAACGTTGTTTGCTGGTTTTTGTTTATTACTTCGTCGTTGTTTTCGTTCCTTTCATGTGGCGCGCCTACTCCCCCCCTCCCTCCCGCCCCACTCTTTACCTTATCATTGATGAATGGTTGTCCTAAGGTTCCTTTCAGAGTATGCACCTAGCCTTGTAATGTACATACTTTCTGCTTTAGAATCAACAACAACAAAACAAAGCAAAACAAAAACTCTGTTCCGGAACCTAAACAGCCATTATGGCTGTTCCTTTTTTTTCTCCATTTTTTTTAAGGTAAATAAGAATATCTTATATTATTATTTCTTAATTCTATATTCTATATTATATCCCCGCGAAAATCAAAATCCGTGAATAACTGAAACCGTGGAACTTAAAGCGCGAATTGGCAAGAGATCACTGTGTTTGTCATGAGGGGGAGTCTGGGTCCAGGAAGGAGAACAGTATGTGCTGAATGGATACACACAGAACGGACAGAAAGCAACAAGAATAAAAATGAGTGGGAGTCCGTATGTATATATTGTTGGTGGTTGAAAGGCCTGTTCTTCATTCGACTCATGGTTATCATCTCTTTTTTTTTGTGCACATGTAGATGGACAGAAGGACATAGAGGAGGAGCTGACAACAGGTCTAGAACTGGTGGATTCATGCATCAGATCACTGCAGGAATCAGGGATCTTGGACTCGCAGGACAATTCTACAGGAGACAGTAAGAGCAATGTTGTTCTAGAGAAAGTTGTTTTTTTTTTTTCTTGTTTCTTTTTTTCCTCTGCCTAAAGAGAAAAACCACAAAAGAAAAAAAGAAAGAAAGAAAAACTCCACACAGGTGAAACATTTAGGGAAAAAAAGTGAATCCCGAGCCCACTATGAGGACTTCTGCTATGGGAGGCAGTTTGTTCACAGAGTCTAGTCTCCTTCAGGGTCCCAGTGCCCCCCCCCCCCCTCCTCCCATGGTCAGAAGAAGCTACTGAGTAATGTGAAAATGATGTGAAAAACATCACAGACTAATATTTTATTGCACCACCTTTAACGTTGATTACAGTTTTTTATTTCCTTTGGCATTGTTCCATTCATTTTTTTTCTACTTTTCTTAACCACAATCTTGAATTTACCTTCAGGGGATGAATAAAGTACTTCTGAATCAAATTTGAATCTTAATCTTGTATTGGAAACAGAAGAGTTGGAGTCCTCTGCAGCACATCACAAAAATTCCCAAAGAGGTTTAGGCATGGACTTTGTGATGGACAAATCATGTGGGAAAATGATATCCCATGTTTTCCTAACAACTCTTTCGCCAGTTCAAATCCTATTAATCCTGACATCTCATCTCATACCTCAACCTGACCAACGGAAGCAACCCCAGATCATAATACTACCACCACAGGTTAGACACTAGGCCTGCAACAGTACAGTGTATTTGTACCGAACCGTGCTCAACAGACCTTCAGTCCGGTACAATGCTGTACTGAACAAATACAGTCAGTTTACATGTGTTTTTATATTTAGCCATCACAGACGTAGGAGAATAGACTCGCAGCGCCTGTTCTACCTTAGGTCTGTGCCTGCTACATGTGGCTATTTAATATTCATTAGATACCTGTACGTGATTGGAGTAGTAAAGGGGAGGTTCTTTAGTATTTATAAAGAAACTAGTGATTCGTGCTCTTGTGACCATGTGGGGGTGATGTCGCACGGCGAACCAATCAGTGGAGCCTTTCCTAACCACTCTTCAAGACACTTTTGCGAGGTTTCTGTTGTATCAGAGAATGGCGTAGACTTGGATATCTGATTTAATTTGGACATTATGGCTGCTGCTAGCAACCAACCGGAGCTAGAAAATCCTCCCCTGTTGTTGAAATCTCCCATTTGGGAAGACTTCGGTTTCCCAGTGAAAACCTGCATCGGAAAAAGACAAGTGGATAAAACGAAGGTGGTATGTTGACATTGTTTTGTTGAGGTCGGCTATGTTTCAGTAGACTCTGACTCACCTCTATGGTGGAAGACCAATGAGCCCACATATCCCCTCATTACCAAGCTAGCTAAGCGCTACCTTGCCATTCCTGCTACCTCGGTCCCTAGCGAGAGGGTATTTCCAACCGCTGGGGAGATTGTAACCGCCTGCAGATCTGCTCTCACTGCTGACAATATGGACAAATGCATGTTCTTGGAAAAAAATATGAAAAATGAGTAAAATTGACTACTGTAACACTAGAATTCTGGAACTGAGTGCTGCACTTTACTTGTGCAAAGTTTTATTTACTGTTTAAAAGGAATTAATTAGTTTTCATTTTAATATTTTTATTTTTGATAATATTTGGTTAATCATTTGAGAATATTTCATTTAAATTTATGGTACCAAGCAGCACTTTGAATTTATTTACTGTTTCCGTTTCTGACATTTTTTTGGTTAAATAAACACACACTGTGGAAGAAAATAGTTCTGCATTTTGTTCCCATACTGTACCAAAAATGTACTGAACTGTGACTCCAAAACCAAGGTGTATACCGAACTCGTAATTTCTGCATGCGTTACACCCCTAGTAGGCACTGATAGGTGCAACATTTTAGCCACCACTTTTCTAACTCCATCACTCCCATCACTCTGTAACAGGATAAACACTACTCCATAGTCCAATTTTTATGCTCTCTAGATAATTAAAGCCCCTTTGGGATTAACCTCTTTGATAAGTTGTTTTTCTTAAACCTACATGCTGTGTCGTTCTAATACCTTCAGCTGACAATGTGTCTTTCCTTCACTGTCAAACATTGCTGTGAGTTCTGCTGTTGATTTGCTTTAATTAGATTTCATCATCCATTACTCAGCACGTTCATCCCAACTGCATTTCCTCCTAAAAGATGATGGTTCACCCATATCCTTCTAGGTTTTAATTATTCATTGGAAAAGTTCTTAATCTTTATTTAAGTGTTTGCCTAACACAGACCTTTCTAAAACATTTTATTTTGCCACAACAACAGGATGTGTCTTCCAACATGGTTGTTTGAGGAATGAGAAGTGATGCAGTGTTAAATAACTTGTTAATTAACCACCTGAAACATATTAATCACTTTAAATGCAGTTAAATCCAGGTGGTGAGATTTTTTTTATGGCCAGGCATATGGTGTGCCTGTTCATGGCTTTCATGACCAGATCTCAATCCTACTAAAAGCTTCGACCTTTTAGAGTGATAAGAAAGACATAATTTCAGTACCACCGTCAAACACCAAAGAGGGATATTATTTGAAAGAACTGTGTTCCATCTTTTTTAGTTCTACAAATGTGTGTTTTTTCACACAAAACTGCAGTTAGCAATAGCAATTTCCACAGAAAGACACTATGTAATGATGTGGGTTGTTTTTAATCAAGCCTGTAAGATTATATTATGAATGCAATGATCTGGTTAGCAGCAAAGGCAGATCAGCACCTAAATGCTGAGCATGATGTTATGTTTCTTCAGATTTGTTAAACTAAAAATGAAGCTTTTCAAAGCATAAGAATGGAACACAACAACTTTTCTTGCAGTTCTGACATCCAGTAATTTCAGTTAATATTTTCATATTAAATTTTTCATGTTTAAGCTGAGATAGAAATAGTGTGGAGACTAAGGAAGAGTGAATGAACACGTTTTGCATGTGCAGTTTAAAATCTATCGCACAAAACTGTTGTTAAAAAGACCTCTTACTGAGCTTGTAAACCACTGGCTATGCTCCGCTGCTCTAGTCTGATCTTTCTGCATTTAGCCTTAGAGATGATACCCGTGTCTTTGCTATGCTGTACCCCATGGGAGAGAGGTAGCTGCCAGGAAACATGCAGAGTCATGCCATGGTTTGATATGCTAATCCATCCTTGCTGAGATGTCAGCTGGCCTGCTGTTAACAGTGCAGAGGGGGTGCACAGATGAACATGTAACTTATGTACACTGCACAGGCCAGATCTGTGTGCGCTTATACAGGAAGGAATACATAACTACACACTGAGGCATAGAGAAATAAACTGGCTGCGACTGAATGCATACACACTATCATGCATGAATGCTCTCTCTCTCCACACACACACACACTCACACACAAACACACAGACGCTTGCCAAATGAATAACAGATTTTTTTCTTTTTTTGTATATTTATAATGTTGATATAACAGTTATGTAACCAACCACCTGACATGTCCCAGAAGAAAAAAAAAGTAAAAGAATGCATGTAGAGGCCAGATACAGATGGAGGGATGAATGCAGCGAGGAGAGTAAAAGAAAGACTGGGTGAAAGAGTACAGAGCATCATAACGCAGATTTGATTTCAAGTCAATGTTCACTGCGCCTCGGTCCCTGAAAAACAAAAGCCAATTTCTATCAACAACTGTAACTGAGAACAACAGGTTATGAAAAGTTTATGTGAATTTGTCTGCCTTCCAAATTATTTTCCTGTGTGATACAAATAATTAGTCTGGTTCATCTGGATTTGACTCTGATTTCTAGGAGGCAATAACAGACAAGAAGAAACAGACATGAAACCAATCAGGGAAATAAAGCATCTGACATCGGTAGAGCACTCGAAGTGACGTCCAGTGGAGTAGGAAGACCAGTAAATAACTGCTGTCGGTTCTGCAGAAAAATTCTGATCTAGAATTTTATTAGAAATTCTACAGCCATCTTAGTTGCTTTAAATAGTGGCTCTTGGATGCTCCTGTTTGAGCCATCACATAAATCCCACCTCTGCCCGCTGTAATTTATCTGGTACATTCTGGACCAGTGGAAATAGCTGTGAATGGGAGGGGAGCCAGACTCATTTCATTAAAGAGAATTTTCTCAAAGAGAATGATGGATGGATGGCCATCCATGTGATCTTTGAAAGGCATGCAAAATCCCACCTTCTGCTTTTCTCCCCTCTGGACCTTCTCTTCAGTATGTTTAAAAAAAGACAACAACTTTTAGAGTAATTGTAAAAGAAATAGACTGAAATGCTATCTAGACCTATATATGTGTATCTGTTTATGTATTGATGTATCTGGGTAAAATGGACCATATCTTAAAGAGAGTTTGCAATGTCAAGAAATATTTAAATCAGTAAATGTGTCTAATTTCTTTTATGATAATGTATTTAATAGTTATTCTAAAAATATAGATTACACTGGACTTATAGGCTACATGCCTGGCAGGCCAACTTTTTGCTTATTTCTCAGCAAACAAGTATTAATTTTTGTCATGATAGTGAGAGGTTATAAGTTAAGTTACGAATTTAATTGTATATTTTATCTAAGATTCAGCTCCCATTTGCAGGTTTCTGAAGAGTTATGAAAATAAAACAATGCCTGCTGGAAAGGCTGCTCTTTAAAAAAATGCAACTTTAGGTTTAGCTTTTAATAGTAAATTGACTGAAATAATAATTTCAACAGCTTGAGTTCAAAATGGCCTGCTTAGAGGTTATAAAGTAGTCTTAAAATTCAAAACTGAATAAACAAATATTGACAGTCTGTGAAATTAACAAGGGAGAATCAGCTGATTTCTCTGAATTTCAGCATGATTCTTTACAAAGTAAGATTAACCGAAATATTGGAAGCTGTGATTTGCTTCAGCATTCTCTACTGGCTCGAGACACTTTTTCTGGCTCTGAACCAGCGTTTTTTCTCCGTGGTCAGCTGTAAAAAAGCAAAACACCAGTTCTAAGATTGGCACTGGCTCCAAACTAGCACTGCAACTGCTTTGGTAAAAGGCTTAAGAGTTATCAAACACAAATTATACGAGTCCATGAAAATAGTCAGTTAAAGTCACCATTTCAACCACCTATCAAATGAATATTAGTATAAGTTGCGTGTAAGCTACAGATGACAGAATGCTACTAAAAGGGTGAGCTTGCTTTGTTTTCCTCTTTTGGAAATCAAGAAATTGCAGCAGAATCTTAAGTAATATACTGGGTACAATCCATTTCCATTTGATACAAAAACATGTGAATACTACTTGTGTGTGCATTAAAAACGTACATGACAAATGAGGATATTTAAAACACAGATCTGCAACACACATTACTATCCATGCCTTCATTTGGGTTTCTGAGCAGACTGGTGCGTCACAGCAGCAGAGTACAGCGAGTCTTCTCACGCTTCATGCTGCTTCATGCTGGTGATGCATGCCAGCCTGCGTGTTAATCTATGTGGATCTAACTACTGTGGATTCATCTCTTTGGGACTGTGCATGCAGTTGCTCTGTGTGTTATTGACTCAACATGCCTCTGATATGTATCTACAACAGGAAACTTACTAAATATTAAATGTATCAGGGCGTACAATCACAAATCTTTATAAGGGCGTTTGACAGATAGATGGAGGAAAATGAGCAAGTCTATCCGGGTCAGAATGTTCGTGTGTCCATGCATGTGATCTGCTGTCTGCTCCTGAATGAAATCATAGTGCAGGAATGAGCCAGTGTATTAGGAGGAGTTTACTCAAGTCTGTGGAAAATGTTTTTTATACACTTAATATGAAGATGCAAATGCAGAGAGTTTCTTATGACACTTACATACCTGTGAATAGGTGCACTATATTGTTCTATACACATCAGATAGATTCAGTGAAAACCTCAGTGTTTTCCATCCCAGTGATGATGTATTTATGAAGCTGCTTGATTCCCTAAAGGCTCCAGGAGCCATGAAAAATACACCTGGAGTGGCAACCCAGAAGTGTGGAGCACATCCCCTGGCTTTGTAAATACATATTTAGATTTGTGCATATGGGCATGAGTGTGAATCAATGGCCGGAAATGAAAACTTCTATGTGGTTATGTGTCTTTTTTTGTTTGTTTGTTTTTTTTTAAATCCCATGTGTGCATATTGTTGTGGAAAACAATAGATATTTTATTTATCAATGGAAAAAACCTATAGGACAGTAATATCTAACTGATGCATGACAGGGCCTTGGAGCTGCTGCAGGAGTCATGGAGCAGGTGTCTGAGAAACATAAAATATGCATATGTTCTGTCGAGATATGAAAATCATAAGTTTATTTGTTTGTTAAAACAATTAAAATTCTATACCTTCATTTATATTTTCTACCACACATATACTGTATGTATATACTATACATATATTCTGTATGTATACTCAATCAATATGAACCTCTCCTGACCACATAGTGGCCTTGTAGTAAAACAATGACCTCACAAATCTCAGGCCAGAACCTTTGCTTTACATTATAAATAGTTTGAAGTCACCTTGAAATGACTTTTCATTTCACGCAGCTTTACTTTTCAACACTCTTATCCAGAGTGATTCTTTTGGTTGTAGGCTGTTGACTTAATCTGTCCCATGCAGTGGATAGTCACCGCTGGCACTGAGATTTGGCTGTTCTTTCATAATCACAAGCTTGCAACGATTCTTTTTGTCCCATGCCTTTTGTGGTTTGATTCCTAGACTGCTGGCATAAAAAAAAAAAAAAAAAAAAAAAAATGAAATCAATAAAGATTAAAAGGGACAGCCAGTGCAGCTCAAAAAACACCTTTAACAACACAATGGATGAATTACTAAGTCTGTGTAGAACTGATATATATAGTTAAGGTATTTTCCAGAGCTGGTAGTTGTTTGCCAAAAAAAAAAAGTAGGAGAAGCAAGCCACTAGGAGTCATTGTGCATTAATTCATATTTAAGAAAGAAAGAAAGAAAGATCTGTCTATCACTTGTCATTCAGTGATGAAATTTTGTACACAAAAAAGAAATGTGTTAATTTCATTTTTTGTATTAACCAAATATTTGTATGTAGAGGATGCAAAATGTCAGTTTCAAGTGTAACATCCTTACCATTTATGAACATATCAGAAATTAGAGGCATTCATTATGGAGGTGAAGTCATCTGGCGTTCACCAGAAGTGACAGTGCCCAGTGGGCGGAGCTAGTTTATGGCTCGGTGGCTAGTTTATTATTTTTTTTAGGGCCCTTTTTTAGGACAACTATTAAACTATACAAAATTACCACTTTTTCCCATTTTGTTGAGTCATTCAATGAACAGATGACCAAATCTATCTCAATGCATTACATCCTCAAAGTCCAATGTAAATGCACAAGGCTTCTTTTTATTTCATAAATATTTTTGAGACAATCTGTCTGAATTTAATTTTTAACTGCAGCTTTCAAAAATCAATTGATTAAACCTTTTCATTACCAGTCTATAAGTAGCCCACCTCGCTACTGTATGTGCTCTATGTTAAATTTGAGTCAGACACTACTGAAGTCCACAATACATACTGGGAAGACAGTGATGTCATGCAGAGTATACATGGAAACAGCAAAGCCCTTGCTATGAGGCTTCCTTCTAGCACAATAACAAGGAGACACTGTGAAGTATTAGTATTAGTTTGTTTATGCTATTTTGCAGGAGCATAATGAGATTCGGTGGCATATTGCCAGTTCTTTTTCATCATCAGGCTCCACCATGCTACTGCCTAAATAGAAGGAGAAACTAATTAGATATTTACTGCAGCTGTGTTAAATTAGTTTCCCTGACAATTAGTGCTGGGCGATATGGAAAAAATCATATATCACGATATGGACTATTTTATATCACGATAACGATATATATCACGATATACCATAATAAAGTATGTTTTCAGTTATTCTCTGAAAAGTTTGACAAAAAATTCATTGCTTACTTTTCAACTTTATTTTGAAAGGACATTTAGCTGAACTGTCACAAAACATACATTTTAGTGCAGCAAAAACAGGTAGGTACAGAGGTACAGTAGCTTTCACATTTTTTTTAAAAGTGCACAACAGTTTCTGAGAGGAAAAACACATTTTTGCACTGAAGTTCAGCTATAAAAAATAAACACAAATTATTTTTCAACTTTCTGAAATCTGTAACCTTGTAGTGCAAAGTTTGCAAACCAATATAAAGTGTCTAAAGTAAACATCAGGGTTGAAGAGAACTCTGTTTAAGGCATTAACCATGAATAAAAGTGCAAACATAAAAGGCTACTTTGTAGAAGTAGATATGATTCTATCAAATTTATCATTGCAGGTTATTTAATTACATATTTGCTGTAATAATTGATAAAATTAGGTTAGAAACGATAGAAACGATAGAAACGATAGAAACGATATAAGAGAAATGGCACGATATACACTTTTATATTGTCCCCACGATATATATCGTCATATTGCCCAGCACTACTGACAATCTTCCTCAAACCCCACATCTCCCTCTGGAAGTGATGAAAAACACAACACCACCATCACTACAGCAGATTTACAGACTATACTCACTTTTATTTCAGTCCAAGAAAATATTTTTTTTTTCCCTCTCTAGCCATCATTGAGTATAACAACTTTTAAACCCCTTCTCTAACTTTGTTAAATACCACCAGTCAGTTTTTTTTCCCAACATGCTCTTCTCTACCTCCCACTTGATGGTTACAATTGTCCTCACTGGATGCTTTGTGTTTACAGAGGTGTAACAGTGTTTCATGCTCTTTCTTACTCTCTAATGCCATGATATGTAACTCTGTGCAAATATTACATCATAAATCCTCAACTATGAATGTTGCCACAGATTTGTTGATAGTCTTCTGCCTCTTAGAGTTTGAGGCCAGAGTCAACAGCATTGCTATGCTTTTGACTAGTCAGGCTGGCTGTTCCTTGATGTTGATAAGTTCATAACATCCAGTCTTTCCAGACATCTGCTTTACTGCTCCACCATATCATCAACTAATTTCTACCAACCTTTAACACTGGCATAACTTTGAAATCTAAGTACTTCCTCTTTTTTCCTGATGATTTATGAAAACTAAATGCAATTTCTTTTTTTAAAGGTTAACAATATTGTACTGTGATTTTATGTGGGCTGCAAACTCTTGTTTATAATGTATCACTACATCAGTGTGGAACAGTGTAAACTGTCATCATAGCTGATAACATTCAAATGATATCACCCAAGTGATTGAAATCCATTACCATTTACCTTTCGTTTTTTTTTTTTTTTCTTCCCTTAGTCAGACTTTATTTCTTAGACACAGTTAATATGTTAGCTTCATCTAATTTGGACCTAATGGTTCTCTCCCTCAAAGGTCGGCACTCACAGTTTTGCAAATGAGGTGAATTTGCATGTTATATTAGCAATGATGAAGGAGCTTTGGGCTACTCCCTTTGCATTCATAAGGAAGGGGACTCATCATAATTCTTCAGCTGAAGGTAATTAATCTTGGTCAGCATTTTCATTATCAAAAAGGCTGCTGCGGCATCGCAGTCCCGTAGGATCTGTTGAAGCTTAAAGAATGAGAACTACTCCTTTGAGACGCATTTTATCTTGAAATTTGGGGAAGAAAATTGTAGCTCTGAGAGCAACAGTTGGTGCATTCAATTCAATTCACCCATGAGATACAGCATGTTACCACAGCATACTAAAATAGTTTTGACACTGCATAAAATTTAAATTACAAATGCACTGCATTGATTTGCCTTTTTTTTTTTTGACACATTTGACCATGAGAAATATTTTTTCATCATGAAAATGATGGTGGCAACATGTTTATTAAAAAGGTTCAGCTGTGAACAACAAAAGTAAGTGTAAAAATTGGCTACAGGTCAGAGATATGATTTGGTATAAAAAGCATATCTTAGAAGTACAGATGAGCAGCGGCTCGTCATTCTACAAAAAAACTGCTTCTGCAAAATGTGAAATAATTTCACCATAATGTTTCTTAGTGACTTTAGACTTAAGGGCCCGATCTTCCGCCAGATCTCCTAAAGCCGCTATTAAGGGATAGCGGGTAGCGGGAGGGGCCTTCCCCCGCAAAGAACGCAATCTTCCACCTTTGTTGAACCCGCTATCTCACCTGCGTTGCCCGCTACATTATGCATAGGAGTGGTTAGGGTGTTTCACCTGTTAAACCAATCAGTGCGTCAGTAGCCATTGCCTTTAAGAGCAGGTTGCGCTACCCACAAACCGCTCTGGAGCGTCTGTTGAAATGAAATGAAAAATACTTTATTTATCCCATAAAGGGAAATTCAATGTAAAAAGGGAAATTCAATGTAAATGTTTATCCAGATCGGCTTGTCTGGGACTCTGCTGTAGAGCTTCTTCCTCTTCTTTCCTCCTCCTCCTCCTCCTCTGCACTGATATATGCACAAAAATATTTTTACACAGACAATTCCTATTGGCTACCTGAAGGTCCCAGATAGTTGGTGTGCTCCCAGTAACACCATAACACCAGCTCCTAGCACATCCACATTTGACTGACCACGTGGATGCACATTGATGCCATTTGGACGCGCTCTTGTATGCGCTGACATACGGTCCGCCCACCCGCTACCCGCAACCCTAAACCCATGATTGCAAGATACCGAGTTTGCGGAAAGGGCAAAAGACACGCCCATTGCCAAACCTACAAAGTGAGTAAGGGAGTCGGCATAAAGGGTAGCGGCTTTAGCAAGCGGAAGATTGCATTAGCGGTTAGCGGAGGTTCCTATACCCACAATTTGCGGGTAGCGGCTAGTGGGGAACGGGAAATGTACAATCGGGGCCTAAATATCTTATAGTACACAATATCACCAAAAGATTCTGAGAATCTGGCTGAAGAAATGTCTGTGTCCATGGAACAAAACTTAAAATAAGTACAGGCTGCTCATAATCAATGGCCACATAACATTTGCCATATTTTCAATTTTTATGCTAAATAAAATACAGGTTTATGAGATTTTCAAATCACTGCATTCTGTTTTTCTTTACATCTTACACAACATCCTAACTTTTAGAAAATCCGGGTCGTAGTGATAGTGATCAAGAAAAATACCTCTGCTGACTAGCTTCAAGTTTAATCAACAGACAGACAAATGTTATTGATATTTTCATCTTACTTTCAGCACAACTGTCAATAAAAACATTCTCAAAGTTTTTGTTTGAAAATTTCTCTTACAGCAATCTGTTTTTTAGTCAGTAAAGGACAAAAAAAACCTTGAAATTATTTTCACTGCATTTCTGAAATGAGTGGCTTTGTTAAATTATAAATGTTTGCCCCCGTGTTCCTCTCTCTGCTGAATTGTATACTTAAAGACAAAGAGTCAGGTAGAAGAAATCAATACAGGAAAAGGCCGTGAACATGTTTAGAAAAGAGTGTCTTTTAAACAGAGGTGAGGAACATAGTGGGATTTAAGGGTCACGGAGCTTGAGTGGAAGAGAATGGAGAGAAGATTGAATAACATAGTGGCAAAAAAGCAAATTCAATTCAACTTTATTTGTATAGGGTCTATTACAATTCCAATTGTCTCTATGTGCTTTTCAGATGACCCCCCCAAGGAAATGTTAACTAAAGTAATATTGTTAAATCTTAATGAAAGTAACAATAGCAAGAGAAAACACTCAACTATAGGAAGAAAAACCTTTAAGTCAAACAGCGGCAAAGAAAAACTCCCCTTTAAAAGGGAACTTGAGCAGGAACTGGCTCATAAGAGGGGACCTTCCTGCCGAAGGCCTCACAGGTAAAGGAAGAAAGGAGAAAGGAGATAGGACAGAGAGGATGGAGGAGAGAGAGGGAAGGGAGGCACTGACATGGAATATTATATGGGACAAAATATATTAATAGCTATTATCCATTAGCTGGAGAATTCTAGAGAATACTATGGGGCTTGTATTATGACTGGTACATTGTACATGAACTACAGAGACGACTATATAAACAGATGTGGGCAGCATCACTGAGGTGGTCAGAGGGTCAGGCTGCAGATCAGCATGTTAGCTAATATCCAAGAGACATCTATCTAGACTGGTTACCAATGGTTGCTTTCAAAGAGCAGGACAATCGATTTTTAGTTTTGTCAGTCTGTGATTACTTCATTTTTTCCTTCATTTAATTTCACAAACTGACAGTCACACTTTTAGAATTCCTGTTCATTCTTTCTTCCATATACAAAAGAAGTACATTGTATAGCTCATGGAATGCAAACTAGGTTATAAAATGCCCTCAAGGCCACAAACAGAAAAAAACTCTACACAAAGACTTCGAGAGGATAATATCTGAAAAAGTTACATAAAAGCACCTTGACAGGAGTGAAAACATGTTTTTTAGGTGGCTTTTGATAGAGCTCTGAATGTTTGTTTCAATGGATGACGTAACCTTATTTCAGTTCTCTCTGAGTCCAAATCATTTTCCTTTTTTTCCCACCAGGCTGCATATTGCCAGAAATTTCCAGTAACCACAAATATGTGCCATCTCAACAACTCTGAACTAAAATAACTTGGTTTCACTCCCACCTCGTTGTGTCTGGAGCACATTTGTCAAGAACATGCATCATTTTGACTGGCTTTAATTTAAGCTAAGCATATGTGTCTAGACTCACCAAGATACCGAATTATCATAATAAACAAGACTATTGTGTTATGATCAAGTGTTTTATTAGTGTCCGTTCTTTCATGTCTCTCATTTCCCTTTATGCTATTTTAAGTGTTCTCTTCTTCACATCAGGACAAGGACTCCTGTCCCAAAGCGCTTTGCAGCTCAACAGCCAGGATGCCTACGCAGCGGCTGGGTACCACAGTAATCAAGGGCTGACACTTGGAGAAACAGTCACAGCCCGTAGCGGGCAGGTTGGAGGGGCAGTTCATAGCTACAACCAGGTGAGTGTTTCTTTCTATTTCCCATTACTTACATCTTTTTCGTTTCTCCTCTTCTTTGCACCTCCTTCACCTGTGCCTATTCAAAACTCTACCTCACTACTCTTCATAATGTCATTTTATACATTGTCCAGTTGCCTCCTACAATGACAAGAAAAAGCATCGAAACCACATAGAATTAACTCATTTGGTGCATTAATTTGTAATAAAATGTGGTGTGACCTTCATCTCAGTCACAAAAATGTACACAATGTGCTTAAGATGATAACACACATCAAAAACAAAACAAAAAAAAAAACACATTGCTGCCTCCCTGGAATATGCACCACAACAATCGACTTCCTTTTTACTTAGATCAGATTTTTTACGGTCATGTATGGTGTTAACCAACATCAAGATGTCATCCCAATGATGATGAAGTATGATGGCGAGAGGGTTTGCTTTGCTGCCTCCTGGCCTGGACCACTGGCCAACATCACAGGAAAACCAGTTGCCAAGTTTATTAAAATATCCCACAGGATTATAACAGGGTGGCTGTCCACCAGCTGAAATTCAGTAGAAGCCGGGTAATGCAGCAGAAAGATAAAATCTGCCTTTTTCATTTCAGAACTCTGTTAACATTCATCCAACAAATGTTTCTTATCTGAAGCACTTCTGGGGTCAAGAATGGTCAAAACTTTCTCCTGAGCATCTAATGGGTCTGATTCAGAATGACTAAAAGTGTTTTCTTTAAGTTATTGCTGCCAAAAGATATTCGATCAGCTACAAACTCTAAAGGTTCACGAACTTTTTTCCTCCACCTGTGAAAATATTTAATCATTATTTTCAGAAAAGGCACAAGGAATTGTAATCCTGTCTAAGCATATTATGTGTGTCTGCTTGATTTTTTTTTCTCTTCCACCCTCCCTCCAGGTGACATCTAGCCGAGCAGCCGCCCAGTTCATGGGCACCGACTCTCCCTCTCAGTCCCAGAGAGACTCATTTGCCCAGCAGGCCCTTGGCAGCGCTTTCCAGATGCCCACTGAGGGTGGTTCTGCACCTGCTGGACCGTCCATGTATTACTCCTGTGCCACTCTGCCTGCGCAGGTACAAATCACTTAAGAGACTGCCATGATGCCTCAGTCGCTGTCTGACAGACTCGACCGTAAACATTAAGTTGACGCAGCTGAAGAGTGTTGACGGGTTTCTTTTGCATTCAGTGGCAGTTCTAGATTAATAACGGGTGAAGTCATTTTAAATCTTTTATATTCAACATGTAGATTACTGGAAACGAGGTGTGTAATATTATTGTGAGGTGTGTAGAGGTGTGTCTATTTGTTAGGGTTAAATACATTTTAGATGAAATCCATACAGGTTTCTAGCTTTTCCTAATTTGCAACCCCTGTCCCCAGTTGGGCTTCACATACAGTTGAAGTTTTATATACATGCAAACGTTTGGAAAAGTGACATCTTTGGTCAATTTTCTGATATTTCATCCATCACGATTGCTTGTGAGACAGCCTTGAAGTTCAAGTCAGTTTGGACTTATAAAAAAAGAGCCACTTAGAAATGCCACAGCTGCCATAATCTGTAAAATATGAAAGCTACAGAGTATTCAAAGGCTCTTTACAAACTTAAAGATATCACATATTTGATAGATTTATGTTGAGTATCAGATGATTTGATTCAAAACAGATTCTAGACTGAAATGAAGTTGATTCAGAACAAAGGTGTGCTACTTTCAGAATTATCCAAGTCTGCCATGTGCTGAGAATTAAATAGAAAAAAATAGGAAGTAAGCTTGAAGAACTTTCAAGGTTGGTTTAAGTCTATGGAGCTTTTATATTTAAAGGGTTCATATCAAAAGATCACACTAGAAGTACTGTTGGATAATGTTTTTAAACTTGCTGATGTCCATCTGCAGCAGTAAAAGTTATAAATAAAGAAAAATGTGAAATCTCATGACAATCTCATTAATTGAAATGAGGCTTTGAAAGCTAATTTAATTTAGCAACGACAAAACATACAGGGTGAGGCCACTTTGCCAAATGGACACAATGAGTTAGAAATAAATGCATGAAATGAAATAAAATGAAATCAAATATTTCTCTTTGTAGCCCCACACCCAGAGAAAAACCTGAAAGTTTCTGATACCAATAGCTCTGTCTGAGCAAACCATCCTCTGGAAAACTTTCGATCCACCATCAATCAGTTGACCAAGCCTCTAACAAAGTATATATATATATATATATATATATATATATATATATATATATATATATATATATATATATATATATATATATACATATATATGTATTACTCCTGAGATATATTATATATATATATATTATATATATCTTAATATATATCTTAATTTATATATCTTAATTTCCTGAACGGCTTGCCATAATATACATATATATATATATATATATATATATATATATATATTATATATATATATATATATATATATATATATATACATATATGTATATATGTTATTATGGCAAGCCGTTCAGGAAATTAAGATATATATAATATAAAAGTTTGAATATATGGAATGAAAGTCTGAATATATGGAATCAAAGTCTGAATATATGGAATGAAGTTTGAATATATGGAATGAAACTTGAATATATGGAATGAAGTCTGAATATATGGAATGAAGTTTGAATATATGGAATGAAATGGAAATAATGAATCTTGAAGTTTGAATATATGGAATGAATCTTGAATATATGGAATCAAAATCTGAATATATGGAATCAAAGTCTGAATATATGGAATGAAACTTGAATATATGGAATCAAAGTCTGAATATATGGAATGAAACTTGAATATATGGAATGAAAGTCTGAATATATGGAATGAAACTTGAATATATGGAATGAAAGTCTGAATATATGGAATGAAAGTCTGAATATATGGAATGAAAGTCTGAATATGTGGAATTAAGTTTGAATATATGGAATGAAACTTGAATATATGGAATGAAAGTCTGAATATATGGAATGAATTAATCTGATGATATATGGAATGAAAGTGAATATATGGAATGAAACTTGAATATATGGAATGAAGTCTGAATATATGGAATGAAGTCTGAATATATGGAATGAAAGTCTGAATATATGGAATGAAGTTTTGACGTCACCAAGTCTCCCGCGCCATCTTGTTTTTCTGTGTGCCGCTTTATTTCATACGGATGTTGCAAGAAATGCATCAATATGAGTGAATCAGCACGAAATCTTGTGGCAGCACTTCTAAACAATGAAGATGTAATTAACACCCTGGTGAATGCATGTACGGGCCAGAATAATACCAGAATTCGTACTCAGTACCATTCAACTGATGAAGAAGTTTCCTCGCTTTTTCACCGCGGACGACCAGCAAGTGCCGTGAATGTTACAGGTTATCAGACACACAGTAACCGAGGCAGAAACGTGCCTTCCACCTCACAGGAGCCCCCCAGCACAGCCCCTATCTACAATCTTCGCCCGTACACTCAAAAAGGCTCAAGACCCAAGAGGTAAGAAAAAAAACTAAGAAATGTATTTGATTATTCATTCTGTCAGAACAGTTAAATATGTGTAGAACTGGTTGTATGGTGGGCAGTGTTGTGCTGAACCATCTAATGTACGCCGATGATTTGGTGGTCTTTAGTCCGAGTTCAGCAGGTCTCCAGCGTCTTCTTAATATTTGCTCTGTTTGTTTATGTTATTATTATTCATCACATCAAAAAAATCACATCAAGAAAATTAATAAATGAGTTACAGTAGATATTTGATTTTTTTTAAAAATATTTTTTGATGTGATTTTCTTGGAGATAATGGTTGTGAAGGATGAATAATGATATGAGAAGTGGAATTAGGTCTCTGGGATCAAATGCCATAAAGCTATTTCTAAATAAAACCTTAATAAATGAGTCACAGTAGATACTCATTTTTTTTTTTTTTTTAATAATTTTTTGATGTGATTTTCTTGGAGATAATGGTTGTGAAAGATGAATACTGACTTAAGGAACATATGAGAAATGGAATGGGGTCTCTGGAATCCCATTGTGGTATTTCAAAATAAAACCATAATAGAGGTACAGTAGACACCTATGTTTTTGATAATTCAAAGTCCAATATATTCTCACATAATTTAGTAGGGAGTATTGTGAAACATAACAAGTGATCTTATAAACAGATAAGAAATGATATTGTTTGAATTGAATACAATCCTTTTATGTACTTTTTTAAGCCTTTATTTTGGAAACCGGAAGCCCAGCAATGCTGCCGGACTTTGCCAGGCTAAATTGATCAGCCTTGTTAGTGTATTTGGTCGGGGCTGCCGCTTGACCGCAGTAATTTGTTGACGGTCCCTAAACTCCGCGGCAGCAACGAGGTACTCAGAACAACGTTCAGCGCTGTTACTTAGAGTTTTTTCCACACTCGCTGAGCTTGGAGGTTTGATGACACTTGTGAAATATCTGGTATACTTATATCTACAAAATGATACCAACCTGGATGAAAGTGTTGCCGTTTTCATGACGCTATTAACGCTCAAACAGAAAAAAACGAGCGAATGTCAAAAATGAAACTAACTTCACTGCGCCCTCATCATCTGTGAGCTGATCAGTAATCCAATGGCCAAGATATTTAAACCATATTGGAGACACGTAGAACATCACCTGCCAAATTACAGTTAGGAGAGGTTATACATTTGTCTTCCTTCGTTCTACAGATCATTAAGACACTTTTTGTAGCATTATATTTGATGTCATGTTGAACCCCATAAACAGAGCAAATATTAAGAAGACGCTGGAGACCTGCTGAACTCGGACTAAAGACCACCAAATCATCGGCGTACATTAGATGGTTCAGCACAACACTGCCCACCATACAACCAGTTCTACACATATTTAACTGTTCTGACAGAATGAATAATCAAATACATTTCTTAGTTTTTTTTCTTACCTCTTGGGTCTTGAGCCTTTTTGAGTGTACGGGCGAAGATTGTAGATAGGGGCTGTGCTGGGGGGCTCCTGTGAGGTGGAAGGCACGTTTCTGCCTCGGTTACTGTGTGTCTGATAACCTGTAACATTCACGGCACTTGCTGGTCGTCCTCGGTGAAAAAGCGAGGAAACTTCTTCATCAGTTGAATGGTACTGAGTACGAATTCTGGTATTATTCTGGCCCGAAACATGCATTCACCAGGGTGTTAATTACATCTTCATTGTTTAGAAGTGCTGCCACAAGATTTCGTGCTGATTCACTCATATTGATGCATTTCTTGCAACATCCGTATGAAATAAAGCGGCACACAGAAAAACAAGATGGCGTGGGAGACTTGGTGACGTCAAAACTTCATTCCATATATTCAGACTTTCATTCCATATATTCAGTCTTCATTCCATATATTCAGACTTCATTCCATATATTCAAGTTTCATTCCATTATTCAATATATTTCAAGTTTCATTTCATTCCATATTCATTTCACTTTCATTCCATATATTCAACTTCATTCCATATATCATTCCAGACTTCAACTTTCATTCCATATATTCAGACTTTCATTCCATAGATTCAGTCTTCATTCCATATATTATATTCAGACTTTCATTCCATATATTCAACTTTCATTCCATATATCACTTCATTCCATATATTCTTCATTTATATTCAGACTTCATTCCATATATTCAGACTTTCATTCCATATATTCAGACTTCATTCCATATATTCAGATTCATTCCATTCAAGTTCATTCCATATATTCAGTTCATTCCATATATTCAACTTTCATTCCATATATTCAGACTTTCATCCATATATTCAGACTTTCATTCATTCCATATATTCATTCAGATATTGACTTTCATTCCATAATTTCAAGATTCATTCCATATATTATTCAGACTTCATTCCATTTCATTCATTCCATATATTCAGATTCATTTTTATTCCATATATTCAGACTTTCATTCCATATATTCAGACTTTCATTCATTCATATATTCATTCATTCTTCATTCCATATTCAAACTTCATTCCATATATTCAGACTTTCATTCCATATATTCAAGATTCATTCCATATATTCAAGTTTCATTCCATATATTCAGACTTTCATTCCATATATTCAAACTTCATTCCATATATTCACACTTCATTCATATTTAAGTTTCATTCCATTTCATTCCATATATTCAGACTTTCATTCCATATATTCAGACTTTCATTCAATATATTTAAGATTCATTCCATATATTCAGACTTTCATTCCATATATTCAAGATTCATTCCATATATTCAGACTTTCATTCCATATATTCAGACTTTCATTCCATATATTCAGACTTTCATTCCATATATTCAAGTTTCATTCCATATATTCAGACTTTCATTCCATATATTCAAACTTCATTCCATATATTCAGACTTTCATTCCATATATTCAGACTTTCATTCCATATATTCAAACTTTATTCCATATATTCAGATTATTCATATTCAGTTCATTCATTCATATTATTCTATATTAGATTCATTCATATATTTAGACTTTCATTCCATATATTCAAACTTCATTCCATATATTCAGACTTTCATTCCATATATTCAAGATTCATTCCATATATTCAAACTTCATTCCATATATTCAGACTTTCATTCCATATATTTAAACTTCATTCCATATATTCAGACTTTCATTCCATATATTCAAACTTCATTCCATATATTCAGACTTTCATTCCATATATTCAAACTTCATTCCATATATTCAGACTTTCATTCCATATATTTAAGTTTCATTCCATATATTCAGACTTTCATTCCATATATTCAAGATTCATTCCATATATTCAAACTTTTATATTATATATATCTTAATTTCCTGAACGGCTTGCCATAGTATATATATATATATATATAAAAGAAAATCAAGAAAAACTTTGAAAGGAAATCTTGAAAAAAAAAACATTTTGCTTGTGACACAGCAGACTTAGTTGCAGAAAACAAGCCCTTCAGCTGTTGGACTGTATTTTTGTTTATTTTGTTTGCTTTTTGTGTGTGTGTGTTTTCTCATTTAAAATAGATCACTGCACAATTGTAACAGCATTTGGCGAGATACATGTTCCAGCATGCCCTTTGGAGAACCAAATAGACTTCACTTGGTGATCCATTACTTGCAGCTGTGTTTCTTGTTCATTTGCTTCTCAGAGTTGAGAGTCATTTCTTCATGTTTGGCCTGATAACCCTCGGCTTTTCATCAGGAGCCTATCAGAGACGAGAATCTCTGCTCTCTGGTTTTCCAGTTCCAGAGGGAGTTGTCTATCTCACTGAAAATAATGATATGAATAAGAATGGAAAATGAATTTTTAAACTGACTGACATTCCCCTTGACTGTATTACTCTTTTATTGTATTTCAGCGTGTAAGTTCGCCCCTACAAGCGCTGGGATCCCCTACCAAGCTGCAGCGTCTGGGGTCAGCCTCCGCTGACATGCCCAGCTACGCCACGCTGCAGAGAGTGTCCTCGCCCAAACAGTCACCCAGCCGACTCGCAAAATCCTACAGGTTGGTTGGCTAAATCCCGATCAGACTAGTTGATTTACAACTGAATTCTTAATGCGAATACATCATGTAAGAATTTTGTTGACCTGAGAGCACAAAAAGGGTAATCAATATGCTAATTAATTAACACCACTAGCTCAACAACTATCTCACATGTCTGGGTTTTTATGTTACTCCTAAAATTCTGGCCTGTAGTCAGTTTCACAGTTAAATTCTTTTACTGGTATTAATAACAATAAATAGAGTGCAAATTCTTCAAAAGATACTTTCAAGATGTTTTTGATCGTGGTCATCATTGGAAACATCAAATTAAACAGCACACAACAGAAATATGATTTCAGTGCAGATTTTTCTTCCCCTTAGCACATTTGTCATTTCAGAATGAATTAATCGCACTAATTATTAGTTGCCTTGACTTGATTTTGCTTACCACAGATTTTAAAAAGGAGGCTCATAATGTCCTCAAAGGTTGATACATCAGTTGAAGGTTTCGGACCTTGGATCATCAATAAGTCTTCCTGAATCTTTTCAAGTTTTACACTAGAAAAAGACAAAACCTTTAAAATAGATTTAGTACATTTAATAAATGTATTTTAAATGTTTAATACAAACAGCAAATAAAGTAAACAGACTCACCGCAGCACCATCACCTGAGTTTGCTGCCATGGCCGACCGGTCCGTCTTACTATTTGGGTGGGTGTCACATGACCAATGGAGCGTAACGTGATTGGCTGGACGTTGGCTGAATTGAGACAGGGATCGATTGCTTCTCCCTGGTGACCCGGATGTTGAGTCTGGTTCTTTTTACACTGAATTTTTTGAGGTTGAATTTTTTACACTGAATTTTTTTGAGATGTTGATTTTTTTTTTTTTTACACTGAATTTTTTGGGGTATTGAATTCTTTTGCGTGTTGAATTTTGAAAAACTGAATATTTTAAGACAACAATTTTTTTTAACACTGAATTTATTTTAACAAAATAAAATTCAGAGGCAAAAAAAATTCAGTGCTAGAAATCTGATTTTGATCTCATTTTGATGCTGAAAAATTTCAATCTTAAAAATTCGTATTCAAACTCAGGTGGCACAGAAATACTTCCATAAAACCCCTAATGAGGTACCAGACTGTTGGTGGGCCAGCCGTTACAAGCTCATGCTGCTTAGCCAAATGTGGTTCCAACCCACAGAATTTTATTTTGGTTTCAAGCAGAGATCCCAAACTTCTCATCAGTGTAGCAGGATTGATATGGTAAGAAAGCATATAGAACAGAGCAGTCGATTAGTTCGCTGCTAATGGACAGTGTCTAATTGATTTTTCCATTTAATATGTGCCTTTGCAGTACAGAGTACAAGCCAGATTCTCCAAACTATAGTTGTTGGGTCATTCCCAGCTCTGGGTTAATGTGAGGAGAATATCTCACATTTAGCCAATATTGAGGAAGCTAAAAGTTAAACACACACAAAAGCATCTGGCTTGGTTTTAGTTGGTTTTATTGGTAAATGTGGATTCTGGATGAAGCACAATGGAGTCATAACCCTCATAACCTGTTTTTCCTGTAGCACTTCATCACCCATCAACATGGTAGCATCGGGTGGCGGGGGTTCCTCCTCTCCGCTCCCCATGGCTGGCTCCCCTGGAGGAAACCACACCTCGTCCCCCATCCACCAGCTCAGCTCAGCAGTGGGAAGCTACGCCACGCTGTCTCCCACTAAGCGCATGCTGCATCACATCGGCAGATAGCTACAAGATTTCCCATGAGCTTTACGCCAACGCAACCCTGCAAAGGCCTGGTAGCCTGGCAGGTAGAGGTCAAGACACTTTCATTACTACTTTCTCTGTGTGGTCTTTTTGATCATGCCATGAAATCATTTTTATCCACTTTGGTTGAACATGTAAATCATTAATGCATCAATTTGCTTTGTTCTTCTTACCTCCTGCTGGAATAAAACCGACCCCCACCTGTTACAGCTGTATTATTTCCACAGTTCCTAACAGCACTTACAGCAAAAGAAACTTTGAACTAAATTCATTAACCATCTGGTATGTGGGACTGCAAACTATGATTTGTTTTGGTTTTTTAAGGGCCTAATTGAATGTTTGTGATAGGTAATTTCAGATAAACCCACTTTAAATTCACATTCATTAAACAGTCTGTGCACAAAAATGTAAAACCTTTATTACAGAATATCTGATTAAATATGCTGGAGGTTTTATCCAAAATTCATTAGATCACAATGAATGCCTGAACTACTCATGAATAAAATCAGCTGCTTGTTAATCTGGATTCCCCCCCACCCCCCCATACCCCGCACCTTTTTTTTTTGTTGTTTTTTTAAAGAAAAGTCAATTTAACAGCTGCTAAAGCTTGGCTTTGTTCTAGGCTTTTCAAAAGGTGGAGGAAAGGGTATATTTTATGATCAAACTGAGCTGATTTCATTGTTTAACTTACATTAAAAAAAGTCACTGCCATGAATATATTCACCTCATGTTTCTTTTTTTTTTGGGGGGGGGGGGGCGGTATTTTTCTTATATCTTTTGTTTTTAGTTGAATGGCTATGTGTGTATTTCTTTAAAGTGTGCAGCTACAGCAAAAGGCCATCTAGGACACATTTTACCCATGAAAACATCAACATCGTGTGCTGCTTGTTGTCTTACTATTTGTCCATTGAGAATATTTCAATACAACATCAATCAGGTGGTCTAACCTTCATCGTCCTCTGTCTTTCAGGCTCCAGAGGTTCCTACAGCAGCCAGCACAGTCACTTAGGCTCAGAACTGCGACCACTTCAGTCCCCAGAACACCACATCGACCCAATCTACGAAGACAGGAGTCTACACCAAACCCAACCTTAGAGGACAAGGTGAGCAGGGAATATGTAGGCAGAGGCTGCCTGTTTAGAGCATAGAGATGTCTACAATTACTGAGTCTTTAAAACAAAATCCCATAAGACAGGAAGAATAGACTGGAAGTTTGTTGGAAGTTGAGCAGACAATAACTTGATGGACAGTAACAGGCAAGAAGTGAAAAGAATTTCCATTAAATATGATCCAGAGGCAAATTTTAAAGGGACATCCCACCTACTTAACATGTGTAATTCTTTAAGCTACCAGTGGGTACTGCTCATAGAAGTTATTTGGTCACCTCTCTGACTGTCATGCCAAGCTAGAGTTTGGAATTCAATAAAAGATATGGGCATTTAAAAAAGAGTCTTAATGATTTAGTTACATTACAGAAACTGCTGGATCCAGCATTTTATGGTGTGTATGACCACAAACACAAAACTAAGGCTATCCTTTAGCTCTCCAGCTCGCCTGTCCTTCCCACATGAACCTTTACAGAAAGAATAAAATAAATACTGTTCAGAGTTTTTGGGTGATGACTTATAATGGCAGAAAATTCTGTATCTCTCAACCAGCAAAAATCCAACCTCCAGAAGGCAACGTGATTAGAAACCCTCGGTTGCAGGTCACCTCAGACACTTTAAGTCTAGCTTGTTCTGCACCTCAAGTTTTATACAATTGTCCTTTTCCTCTGATTCCACTGTGCTTTTTTTTTGAAGTTTCTGAACTGGTGTTTTAAAATCCAGCACTGCAAAATGTCCAAGATGGTATTTTGGAGGCGAGAGAGCTGAGCTAATTGGACAAAAGGGTGATTGGACAAAATTTCTCTCTTTATTTCCACTTGTATCTATTTTCAGAAAAGCCAGTGTTTATCATTTGAAAAGCTGTCAATTTGGCCATTTTGATTTTTAGAGCCGTTGCCTCAAGGCCCTCAGTGGTACTTGCATTAGTGTCCAGCATCTTGCCAGTTCTGTTTTGGATTTCTGATTTACTTTTCATAATGTCCGGCCAAACCTTTTATGTACAAAATGGTTTGTTTATTTTAATTTCTATGTAATTTTGGAGGCTTGGTTGTTGATTTTCCAACATGTAGGATTCAGATGTTGGGAGTAAATTGGTTTCTGTCAGAATGCCCCTGTTCCTCCACTGGCTCTCCTTGGGGCTTGGCCTGTCTTTTTATTTTACACCGATGCCAGCGTGAGAACACATCCAAGCATTTGCTGATAATACAGTAATTATCAGCCTGCTCCATAAAGATGAATCTCTGCAGGTGATGCTGCTACATGCATTTGGCAGATTGTGAGATAAAGTCTCCCTCTTTTTGAAAATTCAGGGGTTTTATCTTTGGTTTTAGGGGGAATCACGTTAAGTTTATCTGAACTGGCCTATAGAATTGCAAAACTAAATGACAGCAATACTTACATATTCCTACAACCTAACAATTAGTGAATGACATATTAGGCATTAAGGGTTCTTTTTAAACCCTTCACGAAGGTGGCTTCGGAAAAAGAAAGAGGACGGCATATGAAGGAAAATTGAAGGAGCCCTGTTTTAGCGTGCACTCGACAATGGTGAGGCTGAGAATATGTCAAGAAAGAACAGCTATAAATATCTAAAGGGTCACTGTGACATCACACACTGAAACATCTACATTTGGAAATTGGTAAGTCGAAGTCACAGCATCATCTTTTAAACAAAGCAGTGCATCAAATAATACAATATGTAAATGACAAAAAGCGGTTTTCTTTTGTTTTTTTTTATAATGGTGTCACGTTATATTCAAGGCCGGCGTTCATGAGACTATCTCATTCCATCCGATCTTGTAGCACTTTATACTAAATCAGGTAGGCACATCTAACTGGGGTCTCAATGCCAATTTGTCTCTCTGTCACAGTCTGTTAACTAATTAGTTTCAAGGCTGAAAATTAATCTCAATTAATTCCATGGGCGTTAGCTTGGGTTCTTTGCAATCAGTATAAATCAACCGTGTCCTAAAATGTTGCTGATGCAATACAACTGATGAAGGTTGTTGTTTGGAAAATAAAAATCTAAAGAGAGAGAGAAATATTACATTGCTCCACCAGGTTTCCCTCTAATATATTGACTTTTGTTTGGAAAAAATGACACAGCATAATGTTTCTTCAGAAGTCATTATGTTGGTGTCTAGTGGAGCTCAGTGCTCTCCTTTTGATCAGTGTACAGCTGATCCTTAAAACTCTATTATTGTGTCACAGATATTTGTTCTCAGAGATATTTTATTTTTGTTCAGTCACCTTTTTGTCCAAATGTAGCTGCTTCTGGTTTCAGAAAAACCAAGATTACCAAGAACAAAAGCCAAGTTCAAGGCTTCAAAAGGGCACTGCAGCTCCACCTGTCATTTATTTACAGTCTGTGTTTTATTGAACCTGATTTATTTCACCTGGTTTTCATTTTTCAATCTCTTAATAAGCTGCTTTTTCAATCAGTGCATCGTTCATTTGTTTTTTTCTGTTTCAGAACCAAATCTACCCAAATTCACTTTAATAATCAGAAATCATTAATAATCTGTAATTCAGCTATGTTTTAAAGCCAATTTTTATTTGCCACGACAAAGACTCTTGATCATTTTTATATCTTGACTTTTATTGTGCAAACATGGATCATTTTCTTTTTTTCATTTTATCATTGTTTTCTTTCATTGCTGCTGTGGTGCTTATTGCAGCTTTATTTATTACTGAGTTTAGCAATTGTTGAATTCATATTGAAAGCGCTTGTACAGCTAAACCTGTTTTATATATAGAAATATACTTAATTTGACAACTTTTTACTTTGAACCTTCCATGTCAACCTTTTTACATTTCAGCTTGATTGCTCTGTTTCTCTGTTCACTTATTAGCATGATTATAATTTTAAAATGAAAAAATTTCTTTATTAACTGTTTCACCGTAAGTTTCCCAACTTGTTCAGTTACAGTTGTTTCTGCAGTTTGCTTCTATTCATTTGTTCCATAACTTTTCTTTTCTATTCTTCCCCTTTGGTCCATTGGTGCTGGTGTTGTTGCTTTCTGCTACTCCTACTTCTGTATTTGCTTCCTTGGGTTGGGGCTTGTCTTTTGTTGTGCTTTCTTCTTCCTCCAATCCCTACTCAAACCCTGAACCTCAAACCCCAGTGGTGAACCAGTTGTACCAAGAGGTCCTCAACTATCTGTTTTATCCTTACACTCCTGTCCCTGCTCTAGCCCCGTCCTCCCCCGGTGTTGATCCAATCCCCTTGCAGCGAACTGGAAGCCAGAGCGCCGCCGCCACCTTTCAGAGAGGCAGCTTCGCCACAGGAGGTGGTGCCGCCGACTACGCCAATCCTTACCGGACTCTGCAGTTCTGCCCGTCCACCGAGTCTCCTTACAGCAAGTCAGGCCCCGCCCTCCCCCCTGAAGCTGCTCTGGGCCGATCTCCATCAGTGGACAGCATCCAGAAGGACCCCAGGTGAGACACAAATATTTATATTTGTATGTTTAATCAGCCCTTGCTTGTTAATGAAGGCCTTTGCTCTACTCCCTTTCCACTTCCACTTAACTTACTGAGGGCCAGATTCACCGATGGACGTTTTAAAGTATCACCACTATCCTTGAAAAAAAAAAAAAAGCTTGAATGCAAAGTCTCACTTTAAACTGCAAATAAAAGTAAAAGTTGTGTATTGCGACAACAGTTTGCAGTAACATATCAGAATCATATAAACTTGGTATGATATGAAAAATGCAAGTAAAAACAATTACTGGCAGTATGAGCCCAAGATGTACTTGTTAGTTCTTTTCATTTGTTAATATATAACCATTTTTGCGTTTTGACGTTCATACAAGACAAGAGACATATTAATGGATTGAAAGGAGGCTAAAGGAAAAAATATGTTATTACAGACCAGTGACGTCAACTGGTAATTGTTGTGATGATTTGATACAAAAGCAGCGCCCATGGGAAACTAAAAAGATATTTGTAAAAAAATAAAAATAAAACATAATTACAGTGTTTTAAACCATGTTCCTCAAAGAAAGATTGAAAGGGATTTGCTCATCTCTCCTTCTTTACTACATGATGTCATTAAACACTTTAAGGAATCTGATGAATTCTAGTGCATAAAGGGCAACGGCCCAAGCCTAGACAGCCGTGATCGCTGACGCCTCACATGGCACCGCATCAAAAAATCATTGTTCTACAAAGGCTGATGTACATTAAAGTACGGGCAAAGGATCACTGTTGGAAACCTCTGTCAAGCAATACACTATGGAGATGCGTTCACAAACGTTACTGAACTCTGCACTGTGCAAAACAGCAGCGTCACATTTCCCTTGTTGAGGTGGCATCCAGATCTCTGGGCTTGGATGTTACTGGAATGAACAATAACACAGTGGAGATATGAAATGTGTTGAGAACAATTCATATTTCAGATCTTTTTTGGCAGAACAAAAAACCAGTGACAAATGCTCTGGACCAAAGACAGAAAAAAAAGGACCACCCAGACTGTAATCAGCAACAAGTCCAAAAGCCAGGTTCTTTAATGAGGCTGCATCGGTGCTGTTGGCACAGAACACTTCTATGATGCAGCATTAATAAATGAATAAATAAATCACTTTTTTTCCCCAAGGGACAGTCATGCATTTTTTTTTAAACAAGTTAATGCAACATTACATTCAGCACAGATTACAAAGGCAGAGGTAGAGGAGGATATGGGTACTGGCCTGGCCTGTCCTTGATAAATACGTGAGGAGAATTTTAAAACACAAAATACCACAACAGCTAAATACTCCACTGTTGCACACCTTGCACATTAACAGGACGAATGGGACAAAATTACACCTGAAGCTTATCCCCATTTGACATCCTTATTGAAAGACGTGCTGATAGAGGGAATGGGAATGTTGTAAAGTGGTGAAGGTTTCACCATCCTATCATAAAAATGAGGCTGAAATCGTCCGTAAATGAAAAAATAAAATGCAATTGTTGAGGAAAAACACGGAATATCTTGGGCTCATCCTGCAAAGAGATAAAGGTCAATGTAAATGGAAGAAATACAGGTTTTGCATTTATTCACAATTTGCACATCGTCCCAACTTTTTCTGATTCGAGGTTGTAATAGGCTGTCAGGATTCGACAGTGCGGTTCTATAAATAGCTGGCTGAATCTGGTCCTTGGTATACGGCACACATTACGGCACATCTTTCACTGTCCACTCTAGTTTGCCTCGTCTTGGGGTGAGCTCAGACTGCTGTGTGAATGCCTGCACACACCTCTAGGTCCAATTGCAAAGTTTGCTGTCACGTTTAGCAGTGGAGTGTCTCTTTGTCAGGGGCAATCAGTCACGTTCTGAGCAGCTGGTTGACATATTTAACGCAGAGAGAAGTCTGCTTTTGGAGCAGAGCTCCGTGTGCCAGGATGGGTGTATGGCAGTGACAGATCAAGAAGAGTAAGATGGATACATTTAAAGACAGCTCAGTAGTTGCTTTTTTTTTTTTTGTTTTTTCTACTCTTTTGTTCCAGGAAAAACTCAAGTTTGAAGCACAATTTCAAATGTCTTTGATTTGTCTCGTCTTTCTGACTAGTGAATGCACAGACTAGCTGTCGAAGACACAAACAGCCTAATTAAACCTGAAATGTCACTTCATGACATTTCAATTCAGGTGTAAGCTGCCGATGTATGTACTGTTTGGAAAGGAAAAAGAACAAAGCTTCTTATGAGGAAGTCACTGCAGGGTTTTGCTTTTTTTCCTGTATATTGTGACAGTTGGAAACACAGAAGCTTCTCTGTGTCGTTAGGCCAGGTGACTCCTGTTCCAGCTGTTATCATCGTGCTTTCCTGCAGCCATTGTCCAAGTGGTTAATTCTCTGTGCACGTTGCACTCACATTGTCTGTTTGCTCACTCTTCAGCTCCAGCATCCTTGTTTTGCATCTGCCCTGCTACATTAAAGAAACTGACTGCAATGCATGACGTTTTTGCTTTGTGTTCACTACATACACACTCAACTTTAGTGCCATTAACATTCGCAGATACCTGAGAAGCTTTTGGTTCCGGCTACATTAAAGGGAGGGTCCCGAAATATTCTCATTCATAAAGCTACATCAGGATCCATTTTGAATGTATTAAAGAATAAGTCTGGCGTAGTACTAGGTCAATAAACGACTTAGAAAAGCACTTAGACCGACTTTTGCTTTCCAGCACTTTCCGTGACACTCCAAGATGCTTATCTAAATTAAATTAACAAAGAAGGCTCATTATATTTTAAAAATGTATGTAAACTGTTGGCTAGAATTTCTGAATCACGGGTGATCAGCTCATTATTTTAATAATTAAATGCCTAAAATTCAACATCCCAGCTCAGTAAAGGAACGTTTGTTGTTCTGGACATTAGCAGCAGTCTGTGGCTCAGCGGTAGGCACCATCTGGGCCTGTAAGGAAATACAAAATCATTTGTTTTAGTTTGCTTTTGTGGGATGTTCTGAAGAGTATAAACCTGTAGAAAATCAACATGCCTTTTCTCTAACAGGTACAGTGTTAGGAGACTGACCCACATGTCAACACTTTTTTTTTGAGTGCTAACACCTTTATTTTCTACATTAGATGACACATTGCATTCTAAAACTGTTTATTTTATGAAATACAGTACAATCTAAAACTAATGCACATGCTAAATGCTAAATGCTAAAGGACTGAAATCTAGTCACTTTTGTGGGGGGGGAGTTTTTTTTTCAAAATTTGAAATTCAGTTTTTTTTATTTATTTTTGAATGTAGCATCAATTCACAACAAAGGTTCACTCAGCAAGAAAAATGTTCAGTATAATTTGATAAAGTCCAATTTTTTCCTACAACTCTCTATAATCCAATTCAGTCCAGTTTGTTCCAAGTCAGGTCAGTTTTATGTTTTTTTCAACTGATGTCAGTTCTTAAACAGCAGCCTTGCTAAGGAAACCTACGCATCACAATGAGTCTTCATTTTGGTTCAGTCGCCCATCCGGACCTTGCATGGATCTGGAGCAGAAGACCTTTTGACAGGAAGAGGCCTCCAGCAGAACCAGAATCACCTGAGTCAGCCCCAACTACAAGCTTTATCAAAGAGGAAAGTTTGAAGCACAATCTGAAAAGTAACCCCAAATTCAATCTGGGTGCTGGTTCCCAGAAGAGAGGAAAGCTCTGCTTTCCATCCTACTTTAGGAAACTCTAACAAGCACAATTAAGGCTACAGTCTGAGAAGGAAGCGCTCTCACACCTACGCTACAGGCTTACGAGTGATTTTCTAAAAAGGTTTAGGTAACGCAACATCACACATCTATAAAACATATGTAAACCCGTAAATAATACTGACATGTAAGTATAACCCGACACAACCAGTATCAGTAAACAGGCTAAGCTAAGCGTACCGTAACATTAACTGTCCATTCGTCCATACTCTACTGGCATTTTTTGAGATAATTTTTCATTAAAATAGTAGATGAAATCTTTCTCGCACACATCAGTTGCCAGCTAAGTTGATTAACGGGCCACCTAAAACATGTTCAGCTTTATTTCTGTAGCAGCCACCAGCTAAAAGTACAGTTTTGTGTATAAATGAGTCAGGGGATACCAACTTTACTTTGTGATGACCCTCTCTTTACCTGCCATCCTCGCCATCATCCTTCCACCCGCTCTGAGTGCATGCTAGCTCTTCACTCTGCTCACCTCCTACACCACTGCCTGATAACCAAATGTTGAGAGAGAAAGATGAGTCGAGTGGCTTTATATTGGTTTCTATTTACTAATCATCACTATTATGAAAACTATCAAATAATTTGTTGCCAGACAGCCAACATATACCTCTCTTGTTTCTCTCTGCCTGTCCCCTTCGATAGGTACGACCCCGAATTCCTTGTGTGGAATCAAAATCAAGCCGAGCAAAGAATGACAAAGTAATCCAACTATTTATTTATACATATGTACATTTTGTCTATCTTACCTTTGTCTCATTCACCGAATCTCTCCATCTTCTCTATATGACACCAATACATGATGCAGATGTTAATGTTAATGTCAGCATGACAGCATTTCACATTTGTATTGTCACTCATTTAGCGGTTTTCTGAACTGGGATTACTTTTGCATTGTAATGTTAGCTGTATTGGACATTCGAGACCAGATCAGGGTTCATTACACCGTCATAAAAACATCCGCTGTGACTTGAAACCACAAAGGAACAAGATGCAATCTCTGTTTAAGGCAGATAACAAATTTTCATACGTTTCAATTCGATTATCAATTGGATTGTCAGTAGTCTGCAGATTTATGGCCTGTTTTTTTTTCTTGAATCTTTTTTTTTTTTATTCCAATAGTGTCAATATTCCTCATTCTCTCCTTTGGCTTCTCATCTGTCCATTCATTCCTCCACTCATTTATCTGCTTGTTGGTGAATTCAGTCATCCTTTCTCTTCATTGTCTGTCCAGGTGAACGTTGAGCCTGTTTTGTGTTTGGTTTGTATTTATGTGGCTTGCCCAGTTTTGATTTCAGATTTCACCTTGGATTTTTGGTGTGTTGTCGTGATGCTGATGTTTTCATTTTCAGCAGAGAACGTCTGTTTGCTCTCTGAATTGTTAAGCTTGTGCCTTAATTAATTATCTAACCAGGAATACTGACAGGAACGTAGTAGGCAGACAAGTTAATTCAGTTAAATGCAGTTTATTTATGTGGTACAAATTCACAGCAAAAGTCATCTCCTAATACTTTAACAGAGAAAGTTAATGCATTTAATTCAAGTCCAATTATATTAATTGTTATAATCCATTTACAATCCATTTAATTCTAAGTCCTTGTAAAACAGCTACCCTTTTGATGTGTCTCAATCCAGTTATTTAAATTTCGTTTGGTATTTCTTGTAGCTGTGGCTCAGGAAGTCGGGTGGTCTTTTCTTCATTTGAAGTGATTATTTTTTTTATAATCTCAACTTTCTTGATCGACATTTTTAACTATCCTGGACAACATAGAGAACCACTGGACTTGACTAGCAAAATAATTGGCATGGCATTACTAGAACATGATCTGTTTTCGATCTTCAGATATAAGATAATAAATCGCTTTCAAATTCAACACCAGGTTTATCCGTTACAAAGCAGCCAACATCTGACCAATGAAATAAATGAAAAAGTTATGACATATTATACTCACATTGTCTGAATCAGCACAGCACAGTGAAAACATAAGATCATTGTCACCATCTGCTGCTGGACGCTAATGATACCTCTATCCAAAAGCCTCAAACAAATATCATTAAGGTGATATATCAAGCCACAGTCTAGCAAATCAAGGTATGTTGGTATGTTACTGTGAAGACTCCACAGTCTTTGTGCGCACACATTTCCTCTGTCAGGCAGCTGCTGATTTGTGCTAGACAGGATCTGACCTGATTGTAAATGTGCCTCATTTTATTTCGTGCTCTTAAGCACTCTGAATACACTGGTGTGCATGTACGGACGGTGCTCATGTGTCGGTGCTTATGTAGTTTAGTTTCTTCAGACACTTTTACAAGTTCAGTAGGCCGGTCAGTCATGCCATTACGCTTTTAAACAGACATGCAGCCTGGGTAATGCACACCTATTCCTTACATATTCAGTTTAGTTGACTTATATACCACCGATTCACAATAGTTACCTCAAGGGCCGTTAGATAGAGAAGCTTAACAATGTGCTTGTTCCTATTAATGTAATCAATTTGTAGTAGTGCACTGTATGCACACAAATTAATTGTTATTGCTCATTATCTTTTCTCAATGACACTTCTCACCAACTTTTTTTTCAAAATTTTATAGTAATAACGCATTAATAATGTATTAAATATTAATAATGCATTATACTAGTTGCACTTTAAGGAGACGAGCATTATTGTGATGACCTCTCAAGATAACAATTGATTTGTAATGAAGCTTTTATGCTTTGCTGCCAGCATTAAATGAAATTGAATTACAGTATACTTTATTAATCATGAAATGGAAATTGTTTTGCTGTGCTATAAATCATTGGGGAAAATTATATAAACATGTTAAAAGTAAAATAGCGTACAAACTTTTGTTAATGTATAGGAGGTAGAGATTTCTCACTGGAGTCCGGTTTATGTTTTTGCTGCAACGTCTCACAGAAACACGTAATGCTGTGCTCCTAAAATGTATGCTGTCCTTGTCAGTGTCCCAAGTTCTTCCGTTTTGTTTGCCAGGAATCATGTTCCTCATGACCACTGAGGGAGCATATTTTTCAAATATCCTCCCCCTTTCTGTTTCTTTGCTCTGCTCTGCATCTGTTGGGCCCGGCCTTGCCGTCTTCTCTTCAACTCTATTTTGAGTCTTCTTTCTGGATATTGTTTAGTCTTTAGAAAATGAATCAGCTGATGTCACTGTAAACAACTTTACCATTGGCAGATGTTGGAAACTATGGCCAGCCACACCCGTTCACGTTGCAAAAAATTCTCTCTCATAAAATGTGTCTAGTATCACTCTCATTCAGGCATTTTCACTGGTACAGAACACACTGAAGCAATTACAGTGGGGCGGGGATGGGCTTTATGTGTTCACTCATACATCGGCATCTATGAACCACAATTCAAAACAGCCAAGATGGCTACAGAATTGCGATCTACAAGTTTCTACCTCAAAACTGACAGCAGCCATTCACCAGTGTTCTTACTGCACTGCACATCATTTACAATGTCGTTTGTCTTGGATGTTACCATGGCTGTGTCACTACTTCATTTCTCTGAATGGTTTTATGCCAATACGATGGCCTCCAGAGGCAGTATCTTCTGCGCCCACAATCAAACATCAATCCAGAGGAACCAGTCTGATTCTACAAGTATGTTTTTACATATAGAACTCCGTTAAGCAGCATAGCATCCAAACAAGTTTTTAAAACATTTTTCAAAAGCAGATAATCTATTAATAAGTATTCTAAAAAGATCAGTAGAAAGTGTTTAAGATAGACACAGCATGACCAGAGCTACTACAAGAGGTCACTATTGGTACAGCATTATCCTACAACTAGGGCAGCAAGGATGTTGCCTCAGGGAATCATGTAAAGTTTAAATGCAACATATCTTTGTTGAAATGTTCAGTGCACAATCATCAGACAAGTTCAAAGAAGAAGAAATAAAAAGGCAGTGAGATAATACATACCCAGAACATAGCCAGAACATAGCCAGCCATCTTTACCAGTTTGTTTAGTTTCTCTGAATCACTGGCTCTGATGCTGCTGGCCCAGTTGATGATTGGACATAAAATTGCACTCCACATCACATACTTATAAAAATATAGATACAGCATTTTGCTACAAACACTGAAGGACCTAAGATCCCCCAAAAAGTACACTCTGTTCTCCAGGTCAACCTCTGTGACTGCACTTTACCATCTCCGCCTCTTTTCTCTGGATGATGTGATTGCTCCCACATGTTCCCCATAAATTGGTCCATCAGTTCTTTGTGCACAGCCTTCTGTCCAGCACTGGCACAGGTGATTCAATGACTGGCATTTTCGTTTAAGATGTCCATATTGTCGTTCGTTACCTCAGCAGAAATTGGCCAAAAAGGAAATGTAATTAAAACTCAAAAGCACAAACTATTAAAACTCCTTTAATAAGGATGCAGTATTTGAAATTAGTTACTTTGAGACAATTGAATGGTTGTTACAAAATCCCACACCAAATCCAGTCCACAGCTGACATGCGTGATTAGGTGACTGGCAGACCCTGAACATAATACTGTACAGTTGAAGGAACTGTTGGTTTACAGAGTGGAAGGAAGACACACAAATAAGAGTTGATAAACTTAATATGCTGTTATCTTTCCAGAGCTATTGCCTGGTGTTGACATTAGCCAGTGTTGTCCTAATTGTTTACCCATTAGCTTAACATGCTGCAAACACATCCTCACGGGCTCAAAATGTTCACTGATGCTCACTAATACAACAAAGGTTTTTTTTTTTTTTCATTTCCTATCATATGTATGTAGCTTATTGTGTATCTTTAGATCTTGCATTTAATCAGCCACCTGTAGAAAAATGGATACAGTGTCAGATTTGTTTTTTAGCCCCTACAGTTTTAAATTTATGCTGCAGGTTTACCATACCTGCCATGTGTATTTGTACATTTGTATATTTGTCAGTATTTATTTTCCCCTTTCTATATGAAAGCACCAAAAACTCCCCTCCTTACAAACCGTGACTTACAGGAAATCTTTTCAGCGCATTATAACGTTGGGCGCTGTCTATTCTGCATCACCGTTGCCCTGCTTTCTGAAGGCATTATTCACAGATACTTTATTAATTTACTGGGTTTAATTGCTGGTTGGCTTGGAGCCTGGCATATTGTGCTGTAAATGTTCTGGCTGTGAATCACACAGTCACATGCAGAGGCACACATTTGCACGGGCAGCTTGACAAGTGGTGATGTGAGATAGCTCACCTGGTTGGAACAAAGAGTTGACTGACAGTTTGTTGCTACTTACATTCAGTCCACTGTATCGCCTAAATAAACATTTCTTTCTCATGGGATAGTTTAGTCAGACGTGCACATACAAACAGAGATAAATCACATTTTGTTGGAAGAAATATGTCTGAATACTGTACTATTCAGTCCCATTTATTTTCAGAGCTCCTTGTCTTCTTGACAGTCTTTTTTCTCTCAACTGGGATGTAAATATCCGGCGCATTTAGGATCAAATGCTGACTGAACAATTTCACTGAAAACTTCTGATAAATTTGTTAATTCAGTCTGCTGCAGGCAGAGTACAGGAAGTGATTCATCACATGTTTTGTTTGCCATTGATTTTACATTTCAGACAATATGCAATCGGGTTAAAGTTTTGTTTGTTTTTTTTGTTTTTGTTTTTTTAATAATTGAACTGTTGATACAGTTTAGCTAAGCCATCAGTCCGTAGAGATCATCATTAGCTCTGTCTCGGTTTATTTAAATGTGATAATGCAACACTCTACAGTGCAACAATAGTCTTGACACCCATCAGTTTTTAGTAGTAAAACAGTAAAAGCATCTACATCATCCTTTTCAGGCTAAACATCAAAGCTTTCTTACTGGATAATATTAAAATTGATTCTGATTCTGAAATAGAGGTGTTTGGTCATAATGCACAGTGCAACATTTGGCAAAAGTCAAATCATATACGAGCATAAAACACCTGAATGTCCCAACTGGTCGTAGGAGGGTAGTGAGTTGGGTTTGTTTAGCCACCAAAAAATCCTGAGAACCTTGCAGTCGCTAAGGCAACCATAAAGTCCTCTGTACTGAAGCCTTCTGAAGTCAAATGGCTGAAATTGGGTCATGCACCAGGATGATTTTAAGCAGAACAGCAACTCTACAACGGAATTGTTGAAAAGGAAGGGATCAAGGTGTTGCAATGAGGAAGTCAAAACGCAGACCTCAAACTTATCAAAATGCAGTGGAGGGACTTTAAGGGTCCCTTAGCACAGAAACATGCCTGCACACCTCAGTGAACTGAAACTGAAACGATGCTGTGGAAAGAAATGAGCCAAAAACTGATGAACAAATTCTGTACTTCCAGTCATTGTTGCTGAAGGTGGGTTTTTGCACATTTTTTTTTGATTAAATAATGATTTGTTGTTGTTGTTCATCCTATGTTGAATTATTTTCTTTGAAAATGTTCTCTCGCGCCTTAAAGCAATATGCAGTTGCTGCAAGAGACTACTGGGACCAGAAGACCAAAGTTACTTTGGGCAGTTTTTACCAATAGCAAGAACCATGAGAGTTACACAGTACTTATAAAAAATAATCAAACAGTCCTTCGGACAACATTGAAATGGATATTTTAACTTTAACTAAGACACAAAACTCCAGAATTCAAAGAGAGTAAACTTTGTTTTTTGGGAGTCCATATAACGTATTTATACAGTAGTGATCATTTAGTTCTTGTAAGATTTGCTTTCCTTTGTTCCAGAAAAGCAGTGTCCTCCAGATATGTGGCATATCTTCTCCTTCATTCCAACATTAAATCAGTGCAATCATTTCATGCGTGAACACTTTGGCCCCAAGTTCCCAAACGGCTCAGTGGTGTTGCTTCACCCCTCTGTGATAATGTCACACACTGTTTGAAACTGGGAGAAGCATATTCTCCTGTGTTCGCTTTCCCAGACACATACAAGCACACACACACATGCACACACACAGCAAATGAGGGAGAGAGAGAAGCTGAGTGAAAAGCTATAAAGTGTTTGGCTTCAGTTAGTGAATGACTGAACTTTTGTAATACAGTTTTCAGAGGCAAAAGATGCAGGAGAGAAGAGAGAAGCTCACTTCAGCGACATAAAACCGCGGCTTTAATTTTAACAGTCTGTTCAATGTGTGACAGTAAAACTAGTTTAGTGTGTACAGAATACACATTTTGAGAATGTGGACATTTGATTCTGTGCGTAGGTACACATACGTGTCCCTGGAGAGCTCCTCTCCTGTAAGGTGCCACGTTCTCTCTTGTGGTGTTGCATGATGTCATCGTTGGTGTTTGTGCACGTGCGTTGACGTGAGTGTGTGCTCTTACTGTCAGCTAATCGTGTGTGTGGGTTATGGGACACGCTGTTGCCTGCAGGCTCACAGACAATAAGGACTGCGCCTCCTCATTTATTAAAGCGGTATCCCTTGTGTGTTTCCCAGCTATGACTCTGGTGAAGAGGACTGTAGTAAAATATAAAGTCTGGAGGAAAATATAAGAACTATATAGTAGATTTTTAAGATTCTGGCTTAAAATTCAACTTTGGCTTTGAAGTGTTTTTGTTTTTCCCCTTTGGGCCACTGGTCAGGAGGCAAGGGCATTATGTGTTGTTCTAATAGAGTGAAATCTGAAAAACACTTTTTGAACCTCATTTAACCAGCCTGACAAACATCAGTGATGTTTTCATGGCAAAGCCTCCTGTCAGAAGCTTAATGGCTGAAAATGATAAAGATATAGGAGCTCAGGGCAGTGCTTCTCAGTTTCTGCTGGCGACAATTATCTTGTACACAACATATTGATTTAGTGTGAATGACACTTTCCCAGGATGTTGTCCCACAAATTAGTAACAAACTTACTTTTCAGTGCACAAAGTATTTAAAAGACAGTGTTCCCCTGAAGCGTGTTCATTCTGCTCTTGATAAAATACAACTTTTAACAATTGTTCCACATGTAACAGATGCATTTTTTTATTTTATACAAGTCCAGAAATTCCTTTAAGTGACCATTTTGTTTAATACAATGAATTGGGATAGATGTCCCCTGAGATGTCTAGCATGCAACTAAACCGTCCTAATTCATGTTTACATTGTAACAGCAGTCTGCTGTTGTGACCACGATGCATGAAAAGGTTAAGGACGCAAAGCTCTAGTGTCAAGTTCTTGTAAACTTCTGCAGAACAGCTACATACTGCATCCTAACTGGGGACATGGGATGGCATGTCCATGGCCCAAAACAAGAGGGCTCTGTACTGGGTGTTTAAAGTTAAAAATACCATATAGCTACAAGTATATAGCCAAATACTATATAGAGCTACAAGTGAGGTGAGTTCTCCCAAAGGGTACCAAAGGCCTGTCCTCCCTGCAGTAATCTAGCAGAAGTGGCTGCTGTACCTAAATGCTTCAGTTATTCACATTCTTGTCTTAGTCTCAGATTTCTTATATACAACCATGTATTGGAATCATGAGGTTACAAGTTGTAAAACAGCCATCTGTGAAGGCATCATACTTGTCATATGAATGCATTAGCAATGAAAGCTTTTTTTTCTATGGTACATTTAGTTTAAAGGGTAGTAAACATTATATAAGCATGGGTCTTAGTTAATGCTATCCTTTCGAGCCACTTTCTTCCTCTATATGTGTATGACAGCGGTATTCTGTGGCTGTGAATGTGTATTATGGATGTGCCTGGAGGTAGGCAGGAGGGGAGAATAAGAGATGCTGAGAGATTTTCAAAAAGAGAGAGAAAAAAAGAAAAAGATGGTAAAAGTAACCTCAAATGATTATCTTGCTCTTCCATTTTTCATCCGTCGGTATCCCATTGGTTCACAATGAAACTTAGAGACAAAATCTTTCCTAATCCTTGCTCCTCTGCTCTGCCTTTGAATGCTGGCCTGTCTATGCAATTCAATGAGAATGTGTTTGACCACTGCTGTGGTCAAGACACATTCAAGCTGCATGCTAACCTGTGGCACTGTGTGCTCATGTGTTTAAAGCAGCTCAGGCTGATCTGAAAACCATCTCCATGGGGATGTTGGACTGTTGGTGCATCAAGAATAAGAAACATCAAAGAGAAATAACTTTCACACAAGAGCGCAGCAAACAGGGCTTCTGTCTGCAGAGCAAATTTCTCACTTCTTTCCCTCTCTGATTTTCAAGTCAGAGTAGGAAAAAGTGTAGTTATAGAAAAAAGACAATATATGAACAATCTATCAAAGGCAGTGGAGTGTAGTAAAACAAATTTATAGCAAATTAGTACCCAGGAAGTATCGTCGGTTATCTTTCCTCGGTTGAATAAAATTGACTGTGGGAATAAAACTTTGCAAAGATCTAGGGCCAATCTTACTGGGTCCCACAGATCTACGCTGATAAGACCCACTTCTCCCTCCGCTCTTTATCCCACTCTGATCCCTCAGTGGCACTTTATTCTCTCACATCACATCTTTTTCACATTATTCTGTTTTCTCCCTCCCTCACGCCTACATTTACACACACTTTTAGTAAGCTTTGTGTGTGTGTGGGCATTTGGAGGGAAAGACTTAAGATCGCAGAAGGAAATGCTCTCACGGTCACAGAACACTCAGTATTAATGTCTCTAGATTAGGTGTTATGGTTTGTACTAGATGTGGAAAAGCCACATCAAATCTCAGTGGCACCTGTGGTTTAAGTAGTTTAGCCTGCAGCTGAGGCTTAGCTTGATGTCATATGCTCTGTCCAAATTGAGGGGAAAAAAAAAAAAACTTAACCATAAAGTATGTCTTCTTTTTCTTGTTTGCTTCACTCTAATGCAGGTATGTTTTAGTGAGAGTGATTCCTTTAAAACAAAATCAGACACTTGTCTCACCCTCCAAACATGTTGTCAGAAAGATCAGTGCAACACAAAAAACAATGAATTTCACAGGGAGCTGTATTGATTGCAAAGGTTGAATCCCGCAATCATCGCGTAATTCACAATGATGTGAGGCTACCTTTTCAGTGCATTTGAATTATATTATTCAGAAGCCATCATTACCTTTATGTATGCTTGTGGTTTATCTGTTGATCAGGTAAACCCATCATTTTTGTTACACTACAGTCATATTCAACTCAGATCACAGCTGTGGCTTAAATTCAAAATGTTGCAGTCTAGGTAGGTCCATGCTGGTACTTACATTGCTAACTATTGGCCCTGAAATGTTGGTTAATTTTCCCCAGAAGCACAGTCACCAAGCAGCAGAGGATGGGGGAAACCATTTATCTATGTACTTTATTTAATTTTGTTTTATTTTTAACATCCCTGACCTGGTACTATATAGTTTTTTTTATTTTGTTTTTTTGTTCCTGTAACTACTGAATAGTTATACCCATCAAGTTAGCAGTTATTGTAGATCTTTAAACAAAACATGAATCCATGTGTTTTATTTTTTTGTTTTTTGCATAATCTTCAGCCTCCATTTCAGCCTCTTTTTCCTTTTCTTTTATTTCCTCTAGTGAGCATTTTAAATCAGATTCTTGGTAGGTAAGCAAGCTGCCTTGTAGCAGGTAGAGCTGCTCACACAATCACACACATCTACATTTCTGCTCCCATCAGAACCCTCTATATTTGCCTCTTTGTGTGTGTGTGTGTGTCTGCAGGGAATTTGGCTGGAGGGATCCAGAGCTGCCAGAGGTAATCCAGATGTTGCAGCACCAGTTTCCATCAGTCCAGTCCAATGCCGCTGCCTATCTACAGCACCTCTGCTTTGGAGACAACAAGATCAAGTCTGAGGTACCGATTTTATCTGGAGCCTCTGCATCCTTAGTTTTTTTTAAATTGTTCCTGTTGCCTATATTTATGCATACACATGGCTGAACCAAGAATTACAGAAATATTTCCCCCTTCTTCTCTTTGCTGTGCAGACAAGTATGAGGATAGTGTTTGAACTATGTCTGTGTGTGTGTGTATATATATATATATATATATATATATATATATATATATATATATATATATGTGTGTGTGTGTGTGTGCGTGTGTGTGTTTTTATATGTTGAGCTCAGCAGTGGGTGGGAATCTGTTCTGTTAATGATAATTATGGCATTGAAATAAATTGCATTCTCGTTGTCTCAATATGAAAAAAGGAAAAAAAAAAAAGGTGCATTAATTTTTTGTCTGCATGTGAGTCCATTAAAAGAGAACTGAGCATAAACAATGTTGCGAAAGCTGGTTCCAAGAAAAACTTGGGCCTTATGCATCTCAAGTCAACTTATATTGACTTTGTCTACTTTGGGATTTGCCTGATTATAATGCTAGCACAAACAATATATTAAACTAGAATAATCATCAACAAAAAGAGAGAAGTACATTTTTTCCCACACATATAAACAAAGTAATAAGGAACCAGTGCGGAAATGAGATTTCCAATTAATTTATATTTGAAGCCCACAGACAACGAATTTCTATTTCCCCTCGCTCCTCCTTTATTAAAGTCCTACTCTTTCTCTCTGTGGCTGCTTGTGTTCACATAGTAAAAGATTCTCCACAGATTCAAACCATGCAAGAACCTTCACCCTGCAACAAAAACTCACTGAGATAGCTGTCAGAAAAAGGGACAAAAACAACAAAAATCACTTTTTACAGCCCAAATCTGGATGAAGGCTCATTTTTAACATTTTCCCATCATAAATCATATTCCAGTGAAAACCTTGTTACAAACCCTGTGACCAACTGAAATCCTTTTTGATCTTTCAGACTGTTTTTGTTAGCGGTGAGAGCGTACAAAAGCTGAATTACGGAAAATCATCTACAGCATGCTTTGCTCTCATTGGCAGATAACATAAGTGACCTGGATGTGTCGATTTCATTGGCTCTGAAGATTTCAAAATGGGGTCATTTACCTTAATACATCAACCACTTCAGGAGATGAAAAAAAAAGAGACTGTTTCAGAAGAAGTGTAAAATTGTGCATATTGAGGCAAGGAGAAGAAATGTAGATACTGGCTGAGATCTAAGAATTGTGAGCATTTTTATGGTTGTACCAGTTACAGGAGTGTCACTATCCCAAGACCTGAGGAAAGACACTTTTTCATAAAACACCACCTAAACCAACTAAACAAAAATGAGCCAAGAGTCAATCCTAGAGCTCAGTGGGAGCTCCACCTGGTGGCTTTGTGAAAACTTCAATGGCATGTCCACTTGTGCCAAAATTGCAAATTTGGGCACAAATTTTGGCAAATTTCTGACTCAACATTCCTCTTCAAAAACCTCTTTCGTCCTTGTTAGGAAGCAGTTAAAAATGTGAACGATGTAAATATACATTTTTTTGTTAGTCTGTTTCTTATTAAAATGCAGCAAGCCTTGTTTTGAGTGTTGTTACATATTACAAGACAATTTCCTAAGCAATCCCTTTTAGAGTTTTTATTTTTTTTTATCAGCTGAAGAAATCCTCGTTCCAGCGCACCATTAAGTGCAAGCACATTTACCTCGCTGTGCGGCGTATCTTACGTATCTTACAGTTTCCCCGGCACTTACTTTTTACAGTCGATGGTGGAGACTGAAGAAGGAGGAAAATAAACCCTCCACCAGTGTCCGTGTGTTTATTTAGTTTTTTAGCATTGATAAGATCATTGATGGCATCTACATGGCATGTTAGAAACATGCTTGAATAGGAACATAGCTGTTATTTCTAAATAATCTTCTGCTGGCCCTCTCACACCATCTTCCCCCTTTGTCTTCAGATTCGGCGGCAAGGTGGAATCCAGCTGCTGGTGGACCTGTTGGATCACCGAATGACAGATGTGCACCGCAGCGCCTGTGGAGCCCTGAGGAACCTGGTGTACGGGAAAGCCAACGACGACAACAAGATAGCCCTGAAGAACTGTGGTGGTATACCCGCTCTAGTCCGACTACTGCGGAAGACCACAGACGTGGAGATCCGTGAGCTGCTGACAGGTAGAACACCTAAGATCACCGTTTTGCATAAAGCTTTGTCAAAACCTATTTATTTCTCCTGGGCTGAGACTTGTAGGATGTTTGCTTTTTTTTCCAAAGAGCGTTAGCACAGCAGTGGTTCTGTCATGGCTTACTGTTGAAGGCTCTCTTTGAGAAACAGTTATCTAATCTGACAAAATACATCAGCTAAAATCAGAAGTTTTTTGAGAGGCTTAGAACCTAAAATCTTGAGAGTGAAATGCCGTGACAGTAAAAACATTATATTCTGAATTCACAGTTTAACATGTGCAGTAGCTCAAGAAAATGACAGCACATGACAGTTTGTAACGTCAAAGTTAGTTACCAGTGATCCGCTCATACAGTACATTCCCTCACGCACGCAGAGTTACGTTTACACATTTACACACACACCCTGTTGACGCTCAAACGACACCCAAGCACACACACACACACACACACACACACATGCAGGAATGCAAAAACCTACAAAAGAAATTATTTTTTTGCCACCTGCTTCCCAGCAATCATCAGCACTGCTCTATTCACAGGATACTTTCATTATCTTTCAGTAAACACAGATGTCCTCCATATCTTAGACCACGTATTTGGTGGTATATTAATTGGAGGTTTTAATCTGTGCTGGCTCTGAGATCTAAACACAGATAGATTAAGGGATTAGCAGTCATGCAAGTGTTTTTCATAGCATTTCTACATATATTTCTTTCTGATTGGTATCCACGCGATTGTGATAAAAGTACTGAATAAGTGTGGTGGGGGTGGGTGTGTGTGTGTGTGGGGGGGGGGGGGGCACTCAACTGTTAAACTGATTAACACCCAGAAATCCCTGTGAGAAGTATAGTTGATGTGATTGGAGGGTTTTCCAATCCAGGAGCCAAATGTAGGAAAATGGATCCCTCTCGTCCGCACCATAAAAGCAGCTCTGCTGAGAGCTCATAAAAATGATGTGTAATCTTGTTTCTTCTTTTGAGAGCAGCTGTCCATTTGACAGGACATTTATTTCCCAAATCCGGACCAAAACTGTCTGGATTGCACCAAAGTACAGTGCTTGGGCCCAATTTAGATGGTGCACTGACATGCACCATACAAATCCGATCACAAGTGGCTGGTGCGCATGTTCACACTTGGCATTAAAATGTGTGATCAAATGCACCCTGAGTGATTGGATCTGACCTTCCTGTTCTGTATGCAAATAAACATATACACCATTTTTGCTTGCAAACACCAAACACATTATCTTTAATCACAAAAAGGAGCGGCCAGAAACGTGACAAAGCTAGAAAACAAACCTTTTTTTTTCTGTGTTGGACACTATGTACAATACCAAACAGGAGATTATATAACAAAGGAAAGATCTGCTTCTAGCTTGAAGAAGAAATCCAATGACAAGGACAGTTTATTTTGTGCAAGATCAAATGAATCTTCCTCTAAGTTGATGATGTTAGTTGATTAAGTGGTGCCTGAATCCTAATTCAGGAATTGTTTAGCTCATGCAGAGAATATGGACACAAGTGCAGCAGACACTTTTGAATACATCCTGTTTGATTGGATTTGAATCCAACCTGGAATTGTGTTCAGACCTCGCATTATCGTTGATCACTTGTGATCAGATCTCCCAGGGTGCATTTTGCAAGGTCTTAGATATGTCAAAATGTGGACTGGAGTAATGCCGGGTATACAGATGAAAGATGGCTGTCGTGAAGAAATTATGGTGATATCTTTCATCGTAGTTCAACAACGGTAAGAGAAATCAAGTTTCATGGGACTCTGAGACGAAGGACGATTTATTGGAGTTGGAGCAAGAGAGGTCATGTTTGTACAATGTGCAGTGCACATCCTACATACAAGCAGATGTGGTGCATGTATGACCCATGTGTGCATTTCTGTGTATGATTATCTGTGCAGTCATTCTAGAAGGTTCAAGGTTTTAAGCTTTGTGCAGGTCAACATAAAAGGGTTTGGTATGCTGTTAGGGTCTTAAAGAAGATTACCATATAAATTAGAGCAGCAATTCAAGGCATGGGGGCACAAAAATCCCTCCTGTCACAACTTAATCAGCGGAATGACCGACCGGACGCAGACAGACCACGCTCTTCTGTCTCCGCTCTCTTTCAAACTCCTACAGGAAATAACTTTCTCTTTCTGTCTGCGGTGGGGTTCTCATAATTGGTCTCTCTCTCCTCCCTTCTCACTCTTGTCTGTTTGCCTTTCTCCGTCTCCTTTCTTTTCAGTCCTCTGTATTTCGAATCGGAATCACAGTGGGATCTCAAGCAACCTGCCTACAGCTCCAGATTCAGTGGCACACACACAAATGACTTGCTCATAAACACACACACCATTTCTCTCTCACATGTGAGGTTTGCTTACTGGAAGAAAATCACAAACAAGGTTGTTGCCCTCAGCCCTTCAGCTGCTTTCCCTTCTTTTTTGGTTTAATAATCATTGCCTGTTTAAATCTAAAAATGGCAATTAAAATGGAATGAAGCTCAAAAGGCATTTAAAATACACATTTTGCTGTGAAAACTAAATCCAGCAAGTAAATTTAATGTGAATGTTTAATTTTGACCTCGAGTAACTCCAGATGACCGACAAACAAAATAATACTTAAGCCAGCTTTAAAGGCAACTCCCTAAACACCTTTTTTTTTTCTTTTTCACAGCTGCCTTTCATTTTTGTGTGTAGTGGACATTTCTACACCTTTATTGGAAAAACATCAGATTGTAAAGAAAAACAAATTAGGCCCTTTTTTTTTTTTTTTTTTAGATCAAGTATCAACTATGTTTGCAAAATCCAATCATGATCGGTATAAGATTAAAGTAACATTTTTCAGCAAGATGTCAAGTAGATGTGAAAACATCCAAACACCATGCCTTGCAAAATCCTAAAATCTTAGGCATCGCCACTGTACAAAGCGTGGAGTCGTACACAGAACAGTCAGAGGAAATTGCCACCTTAAAAAATAAATTTTTTTAATTAACCAGACTTTGACTGAACAGCTGACGGCGACAAACACATCTCCTCCGGCTGTCAGGGTTTGCTGGGGTTTTTCAGGAGTGCTCGCTCACTCTACTTTGGAGGACAAATCTCTGGATAGGATAATTGGCCCATTTCCAGTAAATACCTGTCTGCATCAAGAACCACCTGCTGTGTCCATATTTTGCCAGAGGACGTCCAGTGACTTGCTCTTGATGTGGTTAAAAGGAGAGGAACACATGACATAGCTACATTGACCTCTTGGTTTATCTTTCATTGTTTTTTGTCATTCAATTTGACATTAGTTACATTTAATGCAAGTGTGGAGGAACTAACAACATGCTATCAGACCTCTCACAATATACTGTGCTTTCCTGAATGTCTTTATTCCCCTTACAAACCTCTGCATGCTGTCTATTGCTATAGAGCCACTTGAAATGCAACACTTTTATTCACTCACAAAGGCTCACATCATTGTAAACAACAGGCATTGACTGCTTACACTGATGTTAACTATTCAGGAGATGTTAAGAGAATGAGGTGACTGGAGGCAGCTTGTTCAGGCAGCCAATCTCAAGCAGTGTTTATGTTTGCATGGTTCACTCCAGTTGCTCCATCTCATTCATAGATCTACATAAATACAGAGCAAGAGAGACTCGTTCCTGAGATGCCTTCTGATGTCTCTCGCCCACCAAGCTCACTGCCACTCTTAAAATCCCGCTTCCTTCCACCTTCTACCTGTATGCTCCGATCCTATGGAGTCATCACTCCCAATATCTCTACACAAACCCAATGAAAAGGGATTGATTAGAACCTAAATGTCAAGACTCCAGTACGTTTTATCATTGTTAATAGCATTTGAAGCCTTCATTACAGGAATTGACTGAATGAAATTAAAATGTGATTGGATCTCACCACAGTGTGGATAAATCCATTCATGATGCCTTTCCAGTTTAGTCAAAGCAAAAAGATGCAAGATGACATCCTTGAATTAAGTCTGTTATATTTTAGAATTAGAAATATAATACTTTTAAAGGGGAACTTTTATGACAAATTGCTTTTTGTTTGACTGTCAAAAAAAAGCTCACAACATCCAGTCACTTTTTTGAAGCTACCTGTCTGAAAATAAGTCTTTCAGTGACCCATTCAGATTTTCAGGGTAGTCACATCACAGACCCAGATAACAGTAGAATCTGAATGTTTTCAAATCCACTTACAGTATATCACAACTCAGTACATGTAGCATGTGCAGCATACTGGTCCAGCAGCGATTGTTAGTATGTAACATGCCTCCATAAAAGCATTTATGTTACAGCATAGCTAGAAGCAGATTACATGATTACAGTGACCGGCTTCCACTGCAGCAGTGCATTGCATTATGGGATACAGCATGCAAAGTTCACTGATCAGTTGCATTCTAAAGATTTTCCCAGAAGGCAGCACACCATCTGTGTATTTTTTTTATGTATATCAGAGATTACATGATCGTTTACATGCTGGATGCAGCGTACTACAACTGGAGAACCAGTACACACCAGTAGTGTGATATGTGGTTGTCGAAAACGACTCGGTCTTCTTATTTTTATTTCCACTCAACCTCACATCATGCAGCACTCACTGCTGCTTGTATGTGGGTAGCAAAAAAAACTGTGACACAGATTTCAAAAGATGCACACGGTGCAGAAGAAGGTTACTGCAAAAACAGCTCCTGGGAACAGGAGCAGTAAAAGTATGGCCAAACGAGGCTCTATAGTACTTACTGTATTTGGACCAAAACAAAGATTTGTTCTATCGACTTTTGATAAAAACATTAAAAAAGACATGTTATAAAACACATTTATCTTGGACATTACTGGACGAGTTATAGATCATAACTGCACACGACGATGCCTACTTCCGAATCTGATTATATAAGACATATCTGTAAGGTCAGCGTGTAACCCAGCTTTGTGTGGCTGTTCACCCTGATTATAGAAGAGCCTATCTGTCCTATGATGGATAAAAATGTGCGCTGGCTCATCATGTCCTTGCTTATTGCTAGGGCTGAAGACTACATTTTGTTTTTTGCCATTGAATGACAATAGCTTTTTCCAGAGTTATTGAAAGGACTTATCTTCCTTCTACAGACCCACTTAGAGGACAAGTGATGTATGCAGAGTCTGTCATAGGAGGGTGGTCGCACTAGACTCCCCGCTGTTTTCAATGTCAAACCACCAGCGTGGGTGTTTTAGAAACATCACCAACCTGTACAAAAAAATAATAATAACCTGTACACAAGTGGCTCCTGGGGTTGCCTACGCCTCTGGCTGCTTTTTGTGACATACAATAATTGCTGGTCAGCAGAAGAAAGGCTGGAGAGGCCACTGTATAGACGTACATGGAGTTTGTTGCGACTCAACAAGAGCCATGACTCTAACATATTGATTTTTTTTAGAGAAGTGTTGACTTGTTGTTTATGAGTCAACAAATACAGGTGTAGTGCTATGTGGGTGGTTATTTACCCTGTTGGACAGGACGGTTTTCCATGTTCATAGGGGTGCAATATATTGTGACCAAACTGCATCAAATGTTATCACCTCTTGTGCGTGAAGGAAGTAATAGCTACAAGGGAAGCATAAAGCGCAACTTTTTCTTCTAAACTGATGTGAGAAAATTTCTTTTCAACAATGCTTTCTGCAAAGGTTTCGTTTTCATAACGGTTCACTTAAGCAGATTAGTGCAACAGCAAGCACTCAAATATGCATGAAATAAAGAGGCAAAACAACAAAAACTCAAAAGTCAAATATCAGAAAGAGATCTAGAGAACAAAGAGATGCATTGCAATGGTGCAGAGGAGACAAATATGACAGGGGCATGAATCCAAGCACACTGCAAATGAGAGATGGGGTAGGCATCAGAGACAAAGAGAGATGGCCAACATTTTCATTTCCTCTCCCTTCATATAACAACCTCCTGCTGCCACTCATGATGTAAGACTGAGGCAATTAACCTCCTTCATCTGTCTAACACTCATGACTGCATGTGTGTGTGTGTGCATTTGTGAGTGTGTGTGTTTCAGATCAAAGATAAATCTCGCTGCCTTACACCTCAGGGAGATGATGTCATACTCTGCACAGTTAGAACTGATGCTGGCAAACAGCTGATATTTCTCAAATGAGAAAAGAAGTCATCTATGTGTTGCACCTGCAGCATGACATCATGCCTTGCATTTTTACTGGTTTATTATTTGTTACTAGCAACTAAATGAATAGCTTAATAAGTTCTGCTTCTAAAAGGGTTTTTGTTTTGGGGAGTCTTAACATTTAAAAAAAAGCTGCAAACCCTGCATGTCCTTGCTACGGTTATAAAGGATCAAACTGGATAATCTTTTTTTTTTCTTGGAAATATCACACTCCATGCCTTTTTTAATGTTGAAAGCACAAAAATAACATTAATATATTAATACTAATATGTGTTCACAGGATATTTACAATATGTGATGCTCTATATCCTGGGGGCATTGTATGATGCTGAAAAATTAAGGCACTGGACATCAAATGAATTATTTATTGAATTTGTTTCGACTTTTCATGATGTGATTGAATATTTTTATCACAATAAGCAGCCTTGGTGTTGCTGAGAAAGAGTTCAGCTCATGGATTGCACGCAGTACTTTAAAGAATTAAAGACACTGTACAGTCATGCTGTACATTCATCATAGTGAATGAAATAACATTTTCAAAAGGTGTGTCTGGCACTCCTTGCATGAAAAAGAAAAAAAAATCTAGCTGAGTACCTGCTGGATGACGTAGGGAAAAAAGTCTTGATAATTGGAGGGCATTCTTTATGCTAACAAAAATTAATTTGAACTAGGGACATTGTTTGCTGTTTGCTGGTATTTCACAGAATAAGTTTTACAGCCTGCGTCCTTGTTTGGCGGCCATCAAAACTACTGGACCAAAACAATCCATAACCTGTATTCTTTTTTTTTTTTTTTTTTTTTCTAATTCAGTAAACTTAGATTTTAACATAAGACAACAGCGAGTTCAATTTTAAAACCAAGAGAAAACATGGAAATACTGGGCACAGAAATGAAGCTAAGACAAAGGCTTTTTAAACCTGTAGTTTGTCTAATAACCAGCAGGGGTTGACTCCTGTGATTGCCTCAACATATGCACTAATCCAGGGGTGTCCAAACTCAGTCCTGGAGGACCACTGTCCTGCATTTCTTAAATGTTTCTGAGGCACAGCACACCTGATTCAGGTGAACAGATCACCATCAGCTTGTCATGCTCAGGTCTGTTAACGATCCATTCATTTGAATCAGGTGTGCTGAAGCAGGGAAACATCAAAGACTTGCAGGACAGCAGCCCTGGAGGCCTGGAGTTGGACTCCCCTGCACTAATCTATGAGACAGTAGATATACTTCTCTCTACATTTATTACCTGAATATATATTTAATACCATACTTCTGTATGGTTGTACAAATTCAATTATTTTCCCAATTAATTTAGTAGTAAGGAAGGGTGTGCTTTAAAGCACAGTGATTTGATGTGTAGTTTCCAGTAAGTGTTGTTGTGTTGTTTCCCAGTCATGTGTAACTGTATGCGAGTGTGTGTGTGTGTGTGTGTGTGTGTGTGTGTGTGTGTATATATATATATATATATATATATATATATATATATATATATCAGTCATGGAAAAAATTATTAGACCACCATTTTTTCTTCACTTTCTTGTTCATTTTAATACCTGGTACCACTAAACGTCATCATGTGACTAAAACAGACAGAAAAGAAAACACTGAATGCATAAAAGCAGTGTTTTTGGCAGTACAACGCCATAGCTATTGATGTAAAAACTTAAGTGATTTAGGTTATAATCAAGAAAACCATGGAAAATGGTAAGATATCAGCTCTTAAGTAAAACTCTTATGAGCAATCTTTGTGGTTATCATTATGTTTGTCCAAACAAATGTACCTTTAGTTGTACCAGGCATTAAAATGAACAAGAAACTGAAGAAAACAAGGGTGGTCTAATAATTTTTTCCATGACTGTATATATATATACACACACACTTATTTGAATTTCACAAAAATAGAAATTCACAAAAAATATGGTATCTACCACCTAGGAATTGTAGCAAATTTTCTGGGGTTGATATCAGGTATTGAGTTGATGTTTGGCAGCTGTTTGTCTGGACTTACCAACATAAAGTCCAAGAAAATCGATGCATGTGGAAAAAGGCCATCGTAAGGCTGAAACAACAACAACATATATCTATAAAAGAGATAGCAAAACCTTTAGGTGTGGCCAAATGAAGAATTTGTCTCAACCACATCAACAGGCCTGAGGTTGCACAGAAAACAGCTGAAGTGGACGATCACAAATCCTTTCATAGATGAAAAAGAAAAAATAAAACTCTTTACAACATCAACAGTAGCAAAGAATACTCTGGAGAAAGGAGGCATATCATTGTCCAAATCTACAAACAAGAGATATTTATGAATGAAAATACAGAGAGTTTACAAGATGGAAACACTAGTAATATTCAAGAACAGGAAAACCCGATTAGACCAGAAAACATTTAATAAAAAGCCTCCCATGTCCCAGAACCAGATTTTTCTTTACTTGACATATGAAACCAAGATAAACTTGTATCAGGATGATGGAACGGGATAAGAATACTGTGAAAGCAATTCAAGTCTGTTTAAAGCAAATAAATTGAATATTGTATCAATATTGTATATTGAATCAAGCATCTCCAGCGAAGAAACTCAGGATTTAGTGACGTGCACGGGCTTCAGACGTCAGGTGGTTCATCAACTGCTAAGGATTTTCATCCAAGTATTAAAAATTATGGTTAGAATTATGTCACATTGTCCTCATACTTTTGATGACATTGTCCTCATACCTGGAAATAGAGGTACTTAAATGTATGCACATGAATAAATGAATGAGAACACATTGTAAAGTGTAACCTCAACAAGGTTAAGAAAGGCACCAGATAAGTGCACACCATGTACATAGATATGAGGATAGGATGGTTTACAGTCGCAAAGGCTATAATTACTGCTGTAAAGAGGAGAAATAGATAAGTCCAGATGTGACTGGGTGGACACTCAAACATATAATTAAATCAATACATAGATTAGTATACGGACACTTTGTAAGATGGAGGTCAACAGAAAATATGATGTGTCCTGTAGCTCTGTAAGGTTATCACAGTTTGTGTGTACGAGTGTGCATTTCCACAGCAATATGCAGTGATTTTCCTTATATCCCCTTTGTCCTTTTCTTCAGGCCAACATATGTGAGTGTGTACGTTTGAGTGAGAGAGTTATCCTCTCGAGACGATGAGCCTTTTCCTATTCTAGTGTGTTTTTCTGTGTGTGGACCAGCAAAAGGAGTAGACAGTAATTGGTAGGTAGGAGAAAACGCTCAGTTTTCTTGGTTGGCTGCTCACTGGATGCTGAATTCAGTAGAGAATTACACTAAAAACAGGAGAGAGAGGAAGTGAAAGAATGTGGTGAAATTTTGTGTAAGTGATTTACTACTTCACTACTTTTACCTTTTCATTTCATTACTGTTTTACAGATATGACATAAACCAATTCAGTTCAAACATGTTTTGCACCAATATGATGAATCACTCCTGAGATACTTGAGGCTCATTGGGTGTTGTGTGTATCTGTGCATGTCTGCCCTTTGCTGTTCAACTAAAAGCTGTCCAATGTCAAAAAAACTTATGTTACTTAACTTCAGAGAGTAGGCATAATTATGAATTTAGCATTAGGTTCAGAACAGGTCATAGCCTTTTCATTTAAGTCAGACAGACTCTGGTTAATGAGTTTGAACAAGTGCAAGCTTTACTGAATTAAAATTAAAAAAGATCTCCACACCCTGCAGAATGGTGGTGGACTCCCAGTAACCCCAGTGACCTCTGCCTTATCTGTATTGTGGCATGTGGCAATATTATAATCATTATCTAGCCCTGTCATCACTTTCCAGATTTAATCTTCTCTAAATACCCAACTTTATTCCACGTCAAACATCAAGCTCTGCTTTGAATATTACATTACGAGAAACAATTTGAGAATACATCATAAAGTTGAATATAGAGAATAGAGCACAGGTAGCATTTAAATAAGCTCTAATGGGGTAGATTTTGGTAAAAGCAAATAGGGTTTGTGTGAAGGAGATAAAGTCTCCATGTGAAAATGGATTCTTTAAGGAGTTAATGCCCCCTTCCATTGCCTTTTTCATAGTCTCCTCTCCTTTTTGAACACCCCTGCATTTTTTCCCTTTAAGTAGATGTTCCCCTCTAATAGATGTTTTTTCACCTCTGGGCTTCTGTGAGTTGTAAACAGAGCAGTGAGGTATTGTTACCCTGTAAGAAAACATCTTATTTGCACATCTAGCAGAGAAACAAGATTCATTTGGACATGGGTTTTAAAGGACTGTCTTTGATTCCTGTTTGGCGTCTTTTTGTGTGTGGTTTTTAGCTGCTAAGCACTTCGCTATGAACACCAGCATGTTTTTAACTTTTATTCTCAGCTCTGTAGAAGCCTGTCAGTGTTTCACCTTGAGACTAAAGCTGCTATCTGCTTTTATTCTGTGACATTTCAAAACTGACGGTGGAAGGCACCCATGATACCAGTTTTCAGAACACATGTCTTGCTTTTCAGGCTGCTGTGCAAAGCAGTCACTGTGACTGCTTTATCAAGCTGCTCGCTGGAACCCACTAAATATTTTAGTGATTTCTGGCCTGGAGATATCTTTGAGTTTGTCTCTTTTCCTGTCATTCCCCTTTGTTTGTTTGTTTGTTTATGTTTTTTCTTTTTGTTCCGTATTTACTTCCCATATATCACTGTTCTACTCTGTCCCCAGGTGTTTTGTGGAACCTGTCGTCATGCGATGCCCTGAAGATGCCCATCATCCAGGACGCCCTGGCTGTGCTGACCAACGCTGTGATCATCCCTCACTCAGGCTGGGACACCTCCCCCCACACACAGGAGGACCGCAAGCTGCACCTGCACTCCTCCCAGGTCCTCCGCAACGCCACAGGCTGTCTCCGGTCAGTGTTCACCCACTTCTGTCTTTTATTAACAAGGCTCAGAGATACTAATCAACACAAGGTTTAACATTTAACCCTAAAGCATTTGGCTCATTGCATTAATTAGTTATTACCTATCAGTGATTTATCAGGGAATCCACTTTGCAGAGGCAGTTATTTGTTGCCAGTACCTTGAATAAAGAGGAATATATTTTTAGGAATAAAATCAGTGTAATATGCACTCACGATGACTCACCGTTTGATTTTTTTAAAGCTTGTAAAGCTTGATTACTTCTGTCTCACTTGAAACATGATGCTGCAGACTTGAAGGACTTGGACTGTGGGACCATGACACAGGTTTTTGTTCCTGTTGTTTTGATCCTGTACTCCAGAATGAAGAACTCAAAGTGTAACATTGGCTGAATGGATGAAATACATTCACCAACCAGCATCAGTCTTCATATTTGCGTTTGACACCTTTTAGTAATGCACAGCCAGATGTTATTGTCTTCATCTTACCCTATTTTTTTTAAAAGAAATATTCTATTAAAATAACTCACTTTATGCTAAAAATAAAACCCTCTCCAGCCACCTCAACAAACACCGTCATCTATCATTTGCTTATTTGCTCGTATTAACTCACTTGGCCCATTTAAAGGTGGGGTAGGTGTTGTTTTTTTGCAACACTTTTTACAATATTGCCTGAAAACCTTTTCACATTCCCATTGCACCCACTGAAATAAAATGTTTGCAAAAAAACCTAAACGTTTTGGTCCAGTCTAGAGGGTATAATCAGAGAAAAACTCTGACCAATCAAAAAAGTGATCATCACTGTCACTATTATGAGGGGTGAGCTGAAGAGGAGGAGGCGGAGCCTTTGGGAGGAGGGAGGGAGTGTATATTTTCAAAATCTCACTTGAGTTGGATTGCTGGAACCGTTTTTCAAACAACACCTACACCACCTTTAAATGACCAGGCATGAAAATCTCTAACCTTTTGGTGTAATTCGCCATTTTAAAGTCAAAAGGGACGTGTGAGGATAATATTCACTGAGGGCTGTGAAGGCTAAAGGTGAAGTTGTAAACTCTAGCCACTTGATACCCTGTGTTTTTGCCCATGCTTGAAGCCTTTTGTGACAAAATAAAAACACGAAAAACCCTGGTCTTTTTTTAACACTCCTTTTCACTGCTGATGTTATTTATTGATTCATTAAAACGTAATGGTTTTGAACCATCTGAAATAGCTAAAACGGGCATCTCATGTTTCCTGTTCTGGCTCCATCCATTGACCAGACTGGGTGTTAATATTTTTTTTCAGCGCTTCATTAGGGTGAGAGAAGACAACAGGGAAGAGCGGGTCACGAAAGGCTTGCCGTGTGTTTAGACCAAAAGCTACTTAGCTGTTGCTATTATGTAGCTATTATTTTTAGTTCGCTGCTGTAGCTTTTGTCACCATTAGTTTCTCTCTTCTCATGGACTGTTCACCAGCGCTTTCGGGCAGGTTTCACTGTCACTGCAAAAGTGAGACGTAGTAACTGTCAATAATCCCAGCTCTGCATCCCAATGGGCTACTCTTCTTACTCGCATCGCTCAAAGTTAAAATCTTTTTTATCTTGGAAACCAACCACATCGCATGGCTTGTTCTCTCCTCACCTGTCCAGACGTCGCTTCGCTGGAAAACACATAAACATTATATTGACTTATCTCGCTGAGCGAGTAACTAACAACGATGTGTGTGAATATAGCAGTTACTTCTGGCCATTACACAGTAAAAAAGAGTGATGTATCACTTGCACTAATGCAAACGTTATCCTTGCAGAATGGGTGTGTTTAGGGGAAGAGGACGCTGCAGCTGTTAAAAAGCTGGATGCAGCCATAAAATGCAGCTGGAAGTGGGCCTGGCTTAAGCTGGAGGGCGAGGTTTCAGTGAAGGGACAAGAGGTGTCCTTTCACATTGGAGATTTAAAAAAAAAAATGGATAGAGAGGGATTGGCCAGGTGTGTCCTCTGCCACAAGGACATAAATTATGCTAATAAGGGCGCGCACACACCCTTCTCACTTTTTTAACCCCTTACCCATTTGGGTCAGGGGCCTGAAATGATAAGGAACCTAAAGGACAAGCGGACTAGATGTAGAGGTAATCGAGAAATGTTTGATAGGAGAGGAATCAAAGTAGCCTCACAAACTTATGCATCATTTGCCACCATAATTAAGTTCCTCATTGGGTGTTTTTCTGGTACAAATACCAATCATCCTGGGACCAACGTCCACACAAGGACTACAGGCCACTTCTAATGAGGCAAAACATCCTGTCTGAGGTCCTGGTCAGGATTACAGATAGATGTGAGTTGGTTATACATTGATAAATTTAGAGTTAAGATGCCCACACAAATGAACATCACTGGAATGGCTTAATGTGGACAAGTGGGCAAACTTGTGCATTTGTGTTTATGCTGAGACATCAGTACCTTCCTAGCTGTCCATCTTATTAAACAATTCTTGGCTTACATACTAGTCGAATAATGATTTGTCATGATTGTTGATAGACAGGAATGTTGTTGGTGATTGTTTTATCTTCTTAATCCACATTAATCTAATATTTCTAACAGGTTTACAGAGATTTATAGTAGTTTTTGATTTACCGTCTTTGATCTAAAATGCTAACGCTCAGGACAAACACCAAAAAGAGCTATATTTGTCAATTATCAGAAGCCCAAAATGAGCTTTAATGTTTCTCAGCAACACAGTTCCTGCTAGATGGAGAAATGACCCACTGTTTTATGTGATTTATTAAACCTGATTCCTGAGGGTGACCAATAAAACTGGAATATACGATGATGTTGGGTTCAAAATTGTTCCTGCTGCTCCAGAGTCTCCAAGACAATAATTTATTTTAGGTTGATGCTTTAATAATTGAACTAAAGAGGTTTTGACCAAAGTTTTTTGGTGAAGGTGACATATCTCTAACGCTCTGTTGTATTTTAAGATATCTTTAATCTCTCTGTCAATGCTTCACTTTATTTTGTTAGTATCGAGGTTTCGGCCTGGTATGAGTAACACAAATATATTTGTTTTAATTGCTTTGTCAGAGGTGTAGTTGACAGTGAGAAGGGTGTTTGCCAATATTTCAATGAGAGTGAATTAGAGGTACAGGACAGGTAGCTGCTATGAACACTCACATTCCTTACTTCCTGTTTGTGTATGTGTGTTTGTGTGTGTGTCAGTGTACATGCCTGTGCCTGTCTATCTGTCTAACTGCATGTGTGGTTCATTAATGTTAGCCGCAATGATTCGACAAACTAAAGCTTCAGTAGCACCTAATACTGTTCATGTGTGAAAATTGAAGCGTTTTTGAATGTGATGAGTGTGTTTTTGAGTCTGCTGGTGTGCATGTGTTGCAGGAGATAACTTAGTAGCTCAGCTCCCTAAACTCGAAGGGCTAATTCATCTTTCTCACGCCTCGTTAGGGAATGCTGGGAGTCTGATTAAAGATTGAATATTTCATGGTGGGTTTGGTATATCTCTGGGCACCTGCTCTCTCTTCTCCTGACTTTTTCCATTTCGTCCATTATCATTTCCACCACCACCCTCAATGCCTTTTTCTTTCTCTGTCTCTCCTTCCCAGTTTCTTTCTTCATTCACTCCACCCTCATTTCATCTCATTACTCCTTTCTGTTTCCTATTTCTCAGTGTGTGTCTCAATGTCTGTGACCTTTACAATGGTATGTCTCCTCCCTTTGGCATGTAACTGCCTTTAACACCTCGTGATCCACATGTGACTATTAAACAAGGCAAGATGTTTCAAAGTGTGATTTTATTTTATTTTACTGGCATGGACAACATGTTTCCAGTCTTTTGCTGCTCTGGTGCCAGCCTTTGAATCATGTTGCTGGCCCACAATGTATGTTTTTTAAACCCATAACAACAATTGGCATGTTGTCTGTTTTCAGTTAAATATAGGGTTTAAATCATTTGCAAATCCATGCAGTCAATTTGGACCAATATATTACACTGTGTCCAAACTTTTTTGGAAACAGGGATGTGAGTGTATTTGTCTGTGTCTGTTGACACATGAAATGCATTCATAATCACTGATAGAAACTTGAGGACTTGAACTAAAATCATGCTTATAGTTGTTGTTCTTCAAACACACATGCAGAGGTGTCCAGCAGAAGCCTGCTTTTGATTCAAAAACTAACAATGAAAACAGTCTTTCCATTTTATTACTCAAAAAGTAGTCTTTCAATCCTGCAGATGTATGCATTTATCTATGTATTTATTTATTTATTAGTATTCAACAAATACAAACTTCAGACAAATGTCAGTATCTAACTACAGCATTACTGTTTACCATGCCGCACTATTTATGTAACAAAAAGAAAAAAAGATATTAAGTACCCTTGTGATTCGGTAGCTTTTAAAGTAGTAATTTCCTATCATTTTATCAGTCTCTGTCATTATTGTGGAAGAAATTTAATGAATTCTTCTTTCCATACTTGCTTCAGGTTTTTGGACATTTCACTTTTGTAAAGCTCTCTCAAGGTCCTGCCAAAGCAAAATTTCACTTTTGTTGACATCTGGAGTTTGACAATGACATTCTAAAGCCCTGATTCTTTTCATGTTTATCTTTATCTTTTAGTTTTCAGCCATTCTGACATAGATTTTCTGGTGTACTTTGGATCATTGCCCTCTTTTATGACCCAGTTTTGACCAAGCTTTGTTTCTAGAGTGTTCTGGTATACAGAGGAGTTCAATAATTGCTAGCCACACAGTACCTAACGGCTACAAAACAACCCCAAATTATCACCACTTCAGCCACCATACTTGACATTGGGTTTGAGGTATTTCTATTGAAATGCTCCATTTGGATTTTGGCAAGCAAAGCCTGAGCATTAAGGCCAAAAATCTCCCCCTTGGCATCATCTGTCCATAGGTAATTGTTCCAGACATCTTGTGGTCTGTTTGGATGCAGTTTGTAAAACTCGGTCAGCTTCCATGTTCGTTTTGTACAGAAAAGACTTTCTCCTGGCAATCCTTCTAACCGATGTGTTCTTGCTCAGTCCTCTTTTAACTGTGCTGTCATAGACTTTAACATCAAACATGCTCAGCAAGGCCTGTAGGCTCTGAGATGTAGCTCTTGGACTTCTTAGTATTTCTCTGAGCATGTCCGGCCTTGCACAGTCTGACCTTCGGGTACATTTTCTGGGACATTTTCTGAAGATTAGCAGTTGTCTTAAATGTTTTCCACTTGTGAATAATCTTTCTTCCTATAGCACGTTGGACTCTAAATTGCTTAGAAAGGGTTTTATAACCATTTAAAGACTTATGTGCAGCAGTAATCACTTCTCCAAAAAATACTGCTCATGTCTTTTCCCTTTGGCGCTGCATTAATACACCCTTTATTTTTCAAGATTTATTTCTATAGCACTTTTGATACAACTTGTGCAACACAAAGTGTTTTAGAGAATTTTAAAAAAAGGCAACAGAAAAAAAAAACCTCCCAACTTTGACCACCAAAATACATTAAAATAAACACAATTACACTCATGAATACACTTACGCACATCAAACGTGTACCAGTAAGTTCAATAACAGAGCAGGAATGGAAGAAAATGGGATGAACAGGGTTGATGAATAGGAATACTTGGCTGCAACTTACACTCTTAAATCCTGTGGAAGCAGCAATAAGGTACTTAGTATTGTCCTCATGATTTTTTAATGTAAGTTATATGTTGTTTTTTGTTACAAGTTGTATTCACCTAAAGCTTAGACACACTGAGATGAAAAAAAAACATTAAGAAAAACATAGGCTTAAAAGAGGAGTATTAACATTTTCACGACTATAACTACTCAGCGCTGTATCTAATCCCTCACAGCATGGTGTCAAGGTTTTTATGTCTTTCTTTTTGATGTACAGTGCGGGAAACGTGCAAGAACATCCACACAAAAGATATTCTTTGTAATTCAATGTAACCATTCACTGAGAGGTAAGCTGCATAATTGCAAAATCCAAAGGCTTTGTCATAACTTGCCTGTGTGCAATGAGGGGAGAATAAAGCGTGAAATATGCAGTCATCAATTACCACCTGATGTGTCAAACACTGGAATAATATTTTTTTGTTGATGGCTTTTTTTCTGGTGGCAATAGCAGCAGGGGCTTAATCTTATTCTGTTTTGTTCAAAACAGAACAAAGGCCAACCTTTTTGTTGCCGTGTGATTTCTTTTCTGTCTCGTTAGTTTTTGATTCGTTGTGCTTAAAGGTAGCATTATGCAAGACAAGCCATAGCCTGGTTGTCACCCAAGTGGATCACTTCAGAAAGATTCATTATTCCTGACTGACTTGAGGGTAAATGAACCAAATCTATTGATGAATAGTAGACAAGCACTAATGTTGGTAAGACAGAAGTATTTTAAGTTATTTAAAATAGCTTTCATGTGTTTTCATTTGGATAATTATCTGCTTGTGTCTTTATTCAATTTGTTAAAGCACAAGCGACTGTAGCTTCCAGACTGCGTGTTGCTTTTAATGTGTGTGTTCTCAGGTAATGTGCATGACAACTGAAGGCAAGGAGCCAGGAGAGATGCAAACTGGGACACAGCAGTTTGTCAACAACCTGCAATAATCATGTTTTTGGGTTTGTTTGGCTTTTTTTTTAGTTTGTTTTGTTTTGTTTTTTTGATACCTATAAAAAAAAAAACTGAGTCGGAGCAATGAAGCAGCTCCTTTACATCTTATATTTTGTGCTATGTCTCCATCACATTTTTAATATCTTATAAACCTCCTGAACTCAGGGACCTGTCCAAACACACATCCGTAGATTTTGAATGACTCGGACAGACACTGATCGAATGAGGTAAACTGTTTATGCTTATGAAAGCGTAATGGTCCAGTTAGGTCAAAACTGGCCCACATGGTGCATAGAAGGGAACATTCATCTTAAACTGAGCTCATTTTGATAAAAACAGCTGACTAGAAACAATATCTTTTACTGGATTTTTGCAATCTTTTCTCCTTAAAATTACTTATTGGTGGAGATGCATTATGATATTTATAATTATCTTTATTATAGCAGTTGTAAACTTGCTTGAAAATGATAATTGTTCTGATTTTATGACTTAAGAATGAACAACTTATTTTCTACATGTTGTGGCACCATGTAAGTAGCGCAGAAGAGACCACTGTACACTGAGTAGAGCAGTGGTGCGCAAACTGTGGTACGCGTAACTCACTGGTGGTACGCGTACCACAGTTTGCGCACCACTGCTGCTCTCTGGTGGTACCCGGGTGAATGTCATGACTTGTCAATGCACGAGAATGCATTATAAATACAACATTTCAAATGAAATTCAGGTGACAATAAATAACCACAATAAGGAATAAACATCTCTCCTGTTGTTTAAAGCTAATTGAGAAGGCATATATGGCTATATTTTAAAATTGGTCATCATGGTGGTACTCGGAGAGCTTCTCAGGTGGTACGCAGTATTAAAAGTTTGAGATCCACTGGACTAGAGCATTAGACTTTTGTATATTTTATTGTCACCTTAGATTTTCTACACTTGATAGGGGATGATATAGAGGGATTTCAGTTAGCTGTTGTCTGCAGTTCATACAGCCTGGAGTGGCAACACCTCATGCACTAGCACATCCATCAGAGCAACATTAGTATTCACTGAATTAGACGTCCAGCAGTCGCACTGCTTTGAAGTTTGTTTTTGACTCTGCAAACTCTCAAATGAGATATCTAACATTGAAGCTACTGATCACACCTCTGTATTGCTTGCATCATCTGTCTGCTACTGGATAGTGTGGTTATGAGCTGCATGTAGAGACTGAAAAAGGACTTGATGAAAGCACTGACCAAAGACTCAACAAAACAGTGCTTTGCACCTCAAAATCAAACCAAGGTGCTGTAGATAGGAACAGAAAAAACTAGTGACATACTTGCAGTCATTTATAGATGACTGCAAGTATGTCATAGGTTTTCTGCACTAGCAAATGCTTCTTTTAGAATTGTCTTTTAAAACATTCCCAGCTTAATGATCATTTAATAATAAAAAACAAAAGAAATTGTGGCCAGTGATTCTGGATTGATAGTCGCTGCTCCTGAGCTGTATAAAATGCCTCATTTGTAGTCCAGGCTTTTTTCCCTTTTCTGCACAACATCACCATGAAACAATTTGCATAAACAAAATTAAAAAACAAAGAAAACGCCACAGTGCTCAATCATTTTTGACACATTAGCAGACAAATGAGAACAGGCTAGATATTTTAGGACCTTAAAAAAAAACAGGTGCTAAAGTAAAACTTTTCAGTCAGAAAGCAAGACGAAATGCTGAACCTATTTTGAACCAATGGACCTGCACCATAGAGGCACTTTCTGTTATGACATGTAAATGATTTATTGGGAGCAAAAGGTGTATTTGCATTCAGTGCCTCTACCTCCCTTTGCAGGTTTTCTTTTTTTTCTGTTCAGCTTGACAAAGCCTTCATGTTGACACTAGGTATAAAAGCATAAATGAAGCTGTTAATTTCATACTGAGTAGGATTTTGTGTCTACTCATTAGGCTTATCGACATAAGACAGAATGTATTTCAGGATGAGGTTTACCAATCTGTGAAAAGTTTTGTCTGCAAATTGTGAAACAATTTTACAATAATGTTCCTCAAAGAAAATTAGTGGAGACTTTGAATATCTCATTTTCCACTGTACATAATACCATCAAAAGATTCCTGTTATCCAAACAAATGAGTGCATCCACAAATGTAGGTTGAAACTATCATGCAACGAAGAAGCCATGTGAGAACATAATCCAGCAAACCCGTTGTCCTCGCTGCTCCAACTCTCATTTGAGATGTTCTGAGGCAATGTGGTAAACTATTCTTTGTTCAGATTATTTGAAATTTGAATTTTCTTATGGAAACCACAGAGCCCACATCCTCTGGTCTAGAGAACAGAGAGACCATCTTGCTTGTTATCCATGCACAATCAAATGTCTGCATCTCTGACGGTATGCGGGTACGTTAGTGTGTGTGGAATGGCAGCTTACATCTCCAAAGAAAGCATCAATGCCTAAAAGTATGTACAGGTTTTAGAGCAGCTTTCATCCAGACATCTATTTCAGGGAAGGCCTTGCAATTTTCAACAAGGCAATGCTACACCCCATTCTGAATCCGTTAAAAAAACATGGCATTGTAGTTCAAGATTCCAGGCGTTTCGGAATCAGGGTTTTGTTATTTTCGTCTTATCTGCTTCGTGCTTTATGTTCACATGTCCATATAACACGTGTTCATTGAAGGAAAATTTGGACCACTGGACAGTTCAACATGAAGCTGTGCTTTTTTTTGTTTTTCTTTTTTAAGTCTGCCTATTTACAAAGGTTTTGTGTGTGTGTTGTGTATGTGGGCATGTGTCTGTTTTGTGTGTGGAACAGAAATGTGAGCTCTGCAGGCGAGGAAGCACGGAGGAGGATGAGGGAGTGCGAGGGCCTGACAGACGCTCTCCTCTATGTCATCCAGACAGCTTTGGGAAGCAGTGAAATCGACAGCAAGGTTACAAAACAAGCACACACACACACACACACAATCATACACAGAGTTGCATGCTTTAACAGTTGGCACACATAACCACTAGCCCCTGTACTCACAATAATCTGATTAAAAACAAACATGCAAGCATATGATGTAAAATTATCTATGTTTGCATGTGTCCACACTGTGTATCAAAGTCATGCAATGATGTGTTCCATGATGACCACTATTTTAAATTTCCATACATTTGCATGAATTATATGCAAATGTATGGAATCTTCTCCCTCACAAACTGTATTTACACACAGTATCTATTAATTAATTCATATAAGTTGCCTGCCTGTGATTTGTCTGTTCATCATGTTTGAAGAATGCAACACTTTGTACATCTAAAATAACTTCATAATGTTAAAGCTGTTTTTCCATTACTTTAGTTTAGTTCAGTCTAGTTTATTTATATCGCATGATTTCAAGAATCACCTCAAGTCACTTCACACAGATAGAAAACTAGTTGAATGAAAATCTAACTAGATATACAACAATTTGGTCTATTTATAATACAATTATACTCATATTAAGTCCATTTTAATCCATTTATAAGCCAATACATTTTTATTCAAATTCAAATGAGTGCACTTCACTTTGATACAGTCTCCCACCCTGAGCGTGCACGAGGTGACAGTGGAAAGGAATGACGCCCTTCCTCGTGTCACAACTTAATGTCAGTCAAAGTTAGCTAAATCAGCTTGGTTAGCTTAGCTTATGCTAATTACCTGATGAAATCTGCCTAAACATCCTCAATTCAAGTGTCGCTACCAATATGACATCTGAAACAAATGCTGCCAGAGCTCAGACAAAGACTAGCGGAGCTCCACTGGGTCCGATGGGGGGCAGATGGGGGGCAGCCTGGACTGATTGACTACAAGTCCCAGCAGACTTCTGCTTTGAAGAGTCATGAAATAATCGGCTGTAGCTTTTGGGCTCCTTCGGTCAAGCCACGGCAGAGCTTCCAGTGAACGTTTGTAGAACTACTTCTTGTTTCAAATGTCATTTCAGTGGCAACATCAAAAATGGCTGCTGAGCTAAGCTGACGCAGGGTTAGCACAAGTGGCCTGCTACCAAGCTAAAGCTTCATCCCCGAACCCTTCCTGGGCCAACTCACAGCCAGCTGCAATTATCATTTAGTACAAGTATTCTCTTTAGTATATGAATGACTATGCTCTGTTAGGTTTTTATTTGGAGCTCAGAAGTCAAGACAGTGCAAAGCGTGAAAGAGTAAACCATAAGCTATGCCCACTATTGATGCCCCTGATTGTACATAAATTCTTTATAGAATTTTACCTGAAGTGGTACGAAATAAAAAATACCCCTCATTTAGTTTTTCATGGATGTGAAATCTAGCTATGGAGAGCAAAAACACCATTTTTTGAACCAGGCTGAAAATATGTGTATTTCTGCTCCAAAGCTGGGCAATTTAACATGGGAATCAGTGAAGAGTGGTTCACTTTTAGAACCAGCCCCCAGTGGTCAGTCGAGAAACTACAACTTTTCTCAGTTCCACAATGGATTTCAGCCAGGAAGATGGAATGTAACTTATTTTGACTTAAAAACATTACATCAACCTCCACCTGACCCAAACACAACCAGGTAGGGGGTGAAAGGAGAGGAAAGAGATGCATAAAGAGACGGAAAAAGAGAAACATAAAAGCACAGCATAAAAGAGCAGTAAAGTGGCACAGATGTATATGCACAGTAAAGGGAGCAGAATGAGAAACGTTCCCAGTACATCATCAGAGGTCTCCTTGAAACCAAAGCCTACCACACACACAAACCAGCCCTAACTGTTAACATCTTCAAAAAACTAAAATGGTTAAGCCTAATCTTAAAGGTAGAAAGAGTGCACTCTTCCTGAATACAGACTAGGAGCTGTTTTCACAAAAAAGAAGCCTGATAACTGAAGCTTTGCCACTTTTGGAAGCTCAAGGACCCACAAGAAAGCCTTCAGTCTGAGAGCAAAGTACGGACCTCTGAAGTCTTTGAGACAAGAGCAAAGCCCTTAAGGGCTCTATATGTGAACAAGTCAAATCAGTTTTGACTTGTCAAAATTAGTTTTTGAAACAAACTGCTTTTTCAGTTTCAGCACATACATTTGCATTATTGTTAAAACATTTCAAAAAGGTTGAAAACAAAAAAAAATAGGAATGAAATTCAGTACTGTACATGTTTTTTGTTTGTTTTTTTTTCAACACAGGGTATGCCTTATTCACATGCACATACGTATGTGCTTGTGTGCAGGTTCTACATCTATGATTGCATGAGTCACCGCTGTTTATGCCTGAGTTGGTGTTGTGAGTGTACACTCATTGCTAGTTCATGTGAAGTTTTTTTAATCTGCAGAAATCCTCAACAAGATCAAAGTGTCTGACTGTTGGCTGCATCGCCACTCACAACAATAGGATTAGTGTGTGTGTCTGTCTACATCGTGCACACTGCCAGTGTTTATGTCTGCATATTCACTGTGTTTACAGTTTGCACTTCACAGTTCTGTTTGTGAACGTATGTCCATGTCCATACGGTATGCCTAGAATTTTCTGGTTTCCATTTGTGCTTCCTTCATCTCTGCCTCAGCTTGTTTTTTTTCTTCTTCTTCTTCTCCATCTCACTCTCCTGTTCCTGATTTTCTCTCTACCTTCCCAGACCGTAGAGAACTGCGTGTGCATCCTGAGGAACTTGTCGTACCGTCTGGCTGCAGAGACGGCTCACAGCCACCAGGGGGGGTCGGAGGAACTGGACGGTTTGTTCTGTGACACCGGTGGCAAAGACACAGAGAGTTCAGGCTGCTGGGGCAAGAAGAAGAAGAAAAAGAAGGGGCATGATCAGGTGAGAATACCAAGCCTGCCTCAACAGCTGTTGTCAGATGTTTTGATCGCTCCTTCTGCTCTGACCCAGCCACCTTCACTTCTGGACCGTTACAGGCCAACCCAGAACACAACAAACCATACTATGGTTAAAACAATAACTATGCTATTAAGTCTTAATTCACAGCTTAGAAGTCAAGTTCACCTATACTGTCAAGTAGCAGAAGTGATGACAGCGAACTGTTTGACACCACAGACTTATTTTGGCAGCTGTAACTGCCAAAGCAAAGAAATAAGTAAATATAATATGATTGTGCTTTAATATAATTGTAACTAATGAGGTACATAACAGTTCAGCCCAGACAGTGGTCAGGGGTATGAAACTAAAACTTTTTTTTATACCAGGCTATAAATGTATTTCTGCCGTAGAGTTGAACATTTTAACATGAGAATCAATGGAAATGTTCTGTATTTCTGCATTGCCTTCAGAAGGGAAAATCAGAGGTTGTCCCTTGGTTTTTGCATAGATGTTGTGTAAATAACTAGAAGTTTTGGGGGGTTATGTGACTAACAGCCACCAAAGCCTTGCCTTGGAGAAGGCTCTCACCTCCTGTCATTCTTATAAGCAATCAGCTTTGCTTTCTGTTCGAGTAGAGGGTGCCTTTACAACTTGCCGTGAAGCTGTGGCGTGAAGGATTTTAGAACTAACACTTCCGGTGGATCAGGGTGTGTAAATTGCTTATTCGCCGTGCATGCTGTTTTCCACTCTGTCATTTGCAGCTGAGGAAGAGAAGGGAGACTAAAAAAAGGAAAGAAATAGCAGCAATGAGCCAAGCTTTTTGCTTAAGCATCTATGCATTGAGGTAACCCTCAGTGAACATTTTCTGTTCCCAGAGGGACAAGTGATATTTAAACTAACCCTTAGATAATTTTGCAAAAGGATGAATATTAACTTCTCCAAATAATAATGCAAAAGCCCCACTCTCCCACTTCTGTCTTTGTCACTCCACTCCATGACAGCTGTGGGCGATTACCATGAAGTAGCTATTAGGGAGCATATTGAAAGGGACAAAACTCTTTGAACGGTGGGGCAATTAGGGGAGAGAGGAGAGGAGAGGAGATGAAATGAAATGAAATAAAGTTGGACTTGGAGTGCTAGGAAACACAAAAGAAAGAGGCTAGACAGGGGAAGTGAAACCTGGCAGCATAATCAAGTCAAGGAAACAGAGAAAAAAACCAAGAGAACAGTTGCATCTTAACAGATGCCATCTCAAATTATGTCATTACATGTGGCTGGAGGATAGGTATATATTATCTTTTCTATTAAAACTAGCCGTGGACAAATAGCTTTAATATATTGTATAATGTCAAGTGCAATGCATACAGGACATATACAGAACTATATATAATATAAAATAAAGTGTACAGGAAAACAGGCATTTAATATACAGTTAACTGTGTTATCTGAAAGCCATTATGGTCATTATATGCATATTGAAAATCGAAGCCTGTGATTGGCTGCTACGACAGGCATTACTGTGGCGTTGGTGGTCTGTACGCTGATTGGCTAACACACATTCCCGCATCTCCCATCTCTTGCTCTCGTGAGACAAAGACGAGTTTAACGCTGATACACTCTGTGTTTCCTTTCGTCAGTTCCAAATATCGCTTATTTCAGTGATTTAGTGCCGTTTAAAAGTTAATTGATTCACTGCCATTGACCTCTATAGATGTCAGTTGGGTCTAATATGTGTCACTGGGGTTGCTCGGCAGAGCATTAAAATAAATATCGAACATCGTAGTTAGTGTTCCGATCCTCCAGATGGCAGCATCGCCACTCTCTATAAAGGCGCTGTTTCATTTTGGTTCTTGCAAAATGATAATAATTAAAAAAAAAAAAAAGAAATTGGCCAAATTAGGTGACGTTTTTAAAATTACTGTTTCCATCTATCTGTTTTAGCATAAAGCCACCGAAAAAACTCATTCCCATTTCATTATTTTATAAGCATTTTTTAGCTGCCTAATTTACTCCAGACTTGTTAGCTTCTTGTTAATATTCTGCTCTACACAGTTTAAAAGTGAAGGTATATAAAGTATTGCTACATCACAGAGATATCTCCTGTCTACAATTGTCAGCATGTTTTCAGTTGCAATTGAGGTAATTTATGGTTGTCTTTTTTCTTTCCTAAGTGCCTTATCAACAAAGGACAAAATGTCACATTTCAATTACAGAAGAGATGGAAAAACAAAACGGCCAAATAGATGAATGCAACCTTTTGCGTTCATACGCTGCTCATGAATAGAAATTCTTCTCCGTCACCTTTACTGCTTTTACTCTTGGGGGCCGTGTCAGTTTCCAAACCTCGCCTCATGCAGAATTCACAGCGCTTCTTCATTCTGTCCAATGTGTCATCGTCCGCAGTGGGACGGCGTTGGCCCATTTCCAGACTTGGCGGAGCCCCCGAAAGGCATCCAGATGTTATGGCACCCCTCTATAGTCAAGCCCTACCTCACACTGCTGTCTGAGTGCTCCAACCCAGACACCCTGGAGGGAGCAGCTGGGGCTCTGCAGAACTTAGCTGCTGGCAGCTGGAAGGTAAGAGCTCAGGTACGGCTGTGACTTAGACATGCTTATGAGTATCTGCAAAATTTGTTCCTTCTGCTTGAATGTAAAGGTTTAGTACACATTTGTAACATCGACATTTTATAAAATGGCATCAGAATCACTCATGTTAAAGCAAATGTGCTTTCTAACAAATGGGTGGTGATTAAAAATGCTATTTTAAAGTTTAACTACTGATGCTATAAGTTTATTTTTGCAATCTAAATTTCATAAATGCTTGTTATCACATTTCTGGTCAATTTAACCAGAACGTATGTTAACTTGCTATTTCTATTTTCAAGTATGAACTTTTACACTCGGCACCTCTCTGCATTGGGCATCTGTAATTATATTTTATTATTGTGAAATATTTCCCATTATTATGATAATGGTTTCGTTTTTCATAAGAATGAGCTTTTACATAAGAACGGCTTTGTTTTTCATAAGAATGATTTGTGTGTCAATCACAGCAGAGAGGGCGGAGCCATTTATGTGATTGGCTGCTCTTTCATTCAGGCATAAGCAACAAAACGGTAAATGTTGATAGTGGGCGAGAGGTGCAATGTATATACTCCAGGGCAGTAGGTGGCAGAATGCACCTCAGTTTACGGTTAAAAGTTGACATCAACTAAGAATCGTAGCGCGAAATGTAGGGAAAACATGATTTTGACAGCATGGCGACAGGAGAAAGATCCTTTTCTGACTTACTCCGAGAGGTAGCCAACAGGCTCGATGCGAGTCCTGCATGGAGAAGGATCAGCCAATGAGCGTGCAGGTCAACCACTGGTCCCGCCCAGTGGCAAAATGTCATTATTATGTAAAAGCTCATTCTTATGAAAAAGGAAGCAATTATCTAAAAACTCATTCTTAAATAAAAAAAGCCATTCTCAAATAAACTATTATGCATTAAACTAAGATTAAATAATAAAAAATATATATTTCATAATAATAAATTTTTTTCATAATAATGGGAAATATTTCATAATAATAAACATATATTTTATAATAATTGGAAACATTTCATAATAATAGATACATATTTCATAATAATAAACACCTTTATTTCATAATAATAGACTAATTTATTCTTTGAATTATGACCCAAACTGGGGCTCCATACACAAGAGCTACATGGCACAGCCTAAAAATAATCAACTATTCCTTCAAATGAAATTGGACCTGATATTTTATTATAAAAAAGAAACACTAATTTATGTCAGTTTAAATAGCTGCAGTGGTTTACCTGTGCAAGTCCACATTTTCTTCTAAAAACCTATTGGATTGATTGACATGAAACAAAGGAAAAATAGATGAACTAGGTGAGCACATTTCCAATACCAACTATATCCCCCTCCACCTTTTTCTCCGTCCTTCCCAGTGGTCTGTCTACATCCGAGCTGCAGTGCGCAAAGAGAAAGGTCTTCCTATCCTGGTGGAATTACTGAGGATAGACAACGACCGGGTGGTTTGTGCTGTGGCCACCGCCTTGAGAAACATGGCTCTGGACATCAGGAACAAGGAGCTCATTGGTAAGCAGTGTGGAAAAGGTCTCATACTTACATCAGAATATATGCCTTTTTTGAAAAAAAAAAAAAAAAAAGGCAGAACATTTTTAGTGATTGCATGAAATGAAATAATAGCACAATATCACCTTCTTCTGTGTATGTTAAGTTGCACTGAAGTGAATCACTTCTAAGAAGGTCGGTGTTTGTTTCAGAGATTTTTCCTCAACAAAACTGAAGCGATGTTCCTCTGCCTTTGTTCAAAATGACTGCTGTGGAAATAATGCAACACTTCAGACCAGCTGTTCAGCACTGAGCTTTATTGTAGTTTGTGACCAGGAATGTTGCTGGTAATAAGTTTGTAAATTTATCTTTAATCTCCAGAGAGAGAAGTTAATGGGTTTGTGTTTCGTAGTGTCAACCGCTCGATGCCAGATTTTACTTTGGAGGACGAATCACTTCTGTGATAAACTCTGCTTTTCTACCGGTCCTCATGGCAACAGCTGTATCTTCCACTTAGTGTGGTGATTTGCGCTTTGAGCTAAACTGTGTTATGTTTTACCATGTTGTAGTGTAAGTAAGATGTGATGTCAGATTTTCCGTTGTGCTGCCACGGGGCAGGAAGGTATATTTTGAGAGAATCTGTTGTCCTGCTCCTAGTCATGTTGTGTTAACATGATGAAATTGCATTAGAGACCCAACATATTGTGCAGTCGACTCCACTGAGCTCTCACCAGCATATATCAATGCTGTCGGCACTGACAGATCTGTGAGCCAACAGCTGTTTTATTTGTTGCAAACTTGATTAAGAGTTCTCAGAGTTCTCTGTTAGTTTGTGTTGTAATAACGTCAATACTGCAGATACTGCCTGTATATTGCAATAGTTGAATTAAGTTCATTCACATTGTTTAGTTCTTTTTCAATATAGTGAGCCAGTTTAAATTTTGATTATCTGAGGATAATTGCATCTTTTATGGCTTTAGAGCACATTAGTTTTTATTCAATTCTATACTTTAGTCACCTCCGCCAAGGTTATGTTTTTGCCGGCGTTTATCCGTTTGTCTGTCTGTCTGTGCTCAAGATAACTCAAAAAGTTATTGATAGATTTTGATGAAATTTTCAGGAGTTGTCGTAAATATGAAAAGGAAGAACTGATTTCATTTTGGCTGTGATCCGGAAGAAAAAGATTCTGGATCACTTTCAAATTTTCAATAACATTACGCTGTCAATGGGGCCGAAAAATTTTTTTTCTCAATATCTCCATTAATTATTGCCCAAAACTCCTGAAATTTCACTCAGGGATTGACAATGGAAACCTCTATCAAATTTCAAAGGCTGATCCAGATCTGACCCAGAATGCGGATTTTATCGCAAATCTGTAAATCGCTATATGGGAGAATTGGCTATATTGCGCTTGGCGGGAGGTCTGCGCTCTCCGAGTGCTTTTCTAGTTTGTAAATGTTATTGTCGCAAAAGCCTTGCACATCGACACCTTTTACATGTGCCTTGGCTGCAGGCCAGAAGCAACAGGCCGTCAGTGCTACAATCAAACAATAACATGAGTCCTAATAATACCGATGCTATTCTTAACTGTAAGAATTAGCTTGTTTTTGTAAATCATCAGCAACAGCAGGATTTCAGGATTTATGCAGCAGGAAAACACATATATTACAGAACCGAACTGTCAGTGTGACATGGCGGGCCCCTGCCCCCCACCACTACCCCAGGGTGATGACCCAGTCAGAATGAGGGCCACAGGGCAGACTGGACAAGACTCCTGACAGCAGCGCTCGTGTGTAGTGGGAACTGGAGTCTGTGTGCATGAGGTCACATGGCCATGTTTCAATCAGTGTCTGACAGTTCCCCCAGGGTATAGTTCTGGCCTAATAATGAGCTTTTGCTGTCAGTGTTTGAAGAAAAAAAGAGATTTTTGTGATATTTTATTGATAAAAGACCAAATAATACATCAGATGTTCAATTTTTGATGTTGGATAGAATTAATGCCCATTAAAATCAGTCTTTGAAAGAGCAGAATCAAGATATAGTTTCAAAATTGTAATAGTAATCTATTATTTTCTACTCTGTTTAACTAGCTTACAACTAGGTAAACATCTGTATCATGACTAAAAGAGAAATTATAATCACATTGTATTATTGTCAACAGTATGTACATAAAATTCTAATTCAGCAACACATATTTAGTAGAAACTCTAAAAAGAAAAACTAGATCAATTCAGTAGATCTCTCCCTATTATGTTTGAAAAAAATTAACTTAAATATATTTAGCATTCATGAGCAGTATTTGTTCTTCTCAATAAATTATTTCTAAAATTACAGCTACTTCTTATCCCAGTGGACTGTGATTAAGTGATAACCTATATCATTTAGTATTACGCTAATGTTCCACATCACACATGAATAAATTGCTTGCTGAAAGACTATTGCATACTGGGTTCAAACCGACTTTTGAGAGGTAAACCTCAAAAACTGGCATGTTCATGGCAACTCTGACTAAATTTCACACATCACTGAACACTCAATTTACTTTTCTTGCCATGCCAGTTCTACCTTCTGCTTTGATTTGTTTTTGGTTTTTGTTTTTTCCCCCACTCTACCTACACTGTTCTACCCCGCCTTGTTACCAATAAAAGGCAAATACGCCATGAGGGACCTGGTGCACCGTTTACCTGGAGGCAGCAACAACAACAACACCACCAGCGGGGGAGGAGGAGGAGGAGGCTCCAACGGCAGCGGCCTGGTGGGGAAGACCATGTCAGACGACACCATCACAGCTATTTGTTGCGCGTTGCACGAGGTCATCACCAAGAACATGGAGAACACCAAAGCCCTGAGGGACGCCGGTGGCATTGAGAAGCTCATCAGCATCGCCCGCAGCAAGGGAGACAAGTAAGCCAGATGGGAGGATGTGATCTAGGAGAGTAGAGAGTAAACAACAGGAAAATGTAGTTGATACTGGTGGAAACAATAAAAGATGGAAATGATCAACGCTTATTGTCATATGGCTTTATAAAAGCTGCTGAAAATTAGATTTAAAAGCAATAAAGCTTGTTATAAATGATTATAGCTTTTATAACATCAAAAATTCATTCATGTCTTACAAATACCTAATTTCTTCTAAATGTATCTATAATACAGAGAGTAAATAATGCAGAGGAATGTTAAGAGTTGACATTGGATGGATGGTAGAGTCTTGCACTTCTGCAGTGCGTTTTTAAGCTGATTCACGTTCTACAAAGTGCTTTACTGTGTGTTTTTCATTTACTCAGTCATACAAACACACTCACACTGCAATGCTTCTATTATACAGACACTTTATATAAAGCAGCACCTGATTTTTCTGTAAATTATTGAATACACTGGGGGACAATGCAGGCTGCCCAAGGACATTTCAACACTGACTCTACCCACTGAACCACAGCCGCCCCGTAAGTCAGAAGCACCAAATCACAGTGGACTTACCATATAGCCTCTTATTCTGCACAAGGGATACGCATGATAACGAGCCAAGAGGGATATGTTGGCCAACTTGTCCAGCGGACAATATAAGAGAGGTCTACAATATGTATGGTATGGAGATGGGGTGTGAAAGAGCAACAGGAAATGTTAGATCAGTAAAGTTAGGAAGGAGGAGAGGAAAGCAGGGCCTGTGCGCTTGTTTAAGAGCTGAGTCACAATACGAAGAAGGCAACAGAAAACAAGGACCCAAATAAGTGTGTGCTCTCTGTGCAGACTATTTATTTATTTATTTGCACAGCTACATTTTTTTTCATCATCTGTGATATTAAACAGTTCACTCGAGAGAACATGGAGACTGGTGGGGGGTTTTTTTATCCCAAATACACAGTTGTGTTCAAACTAATACCATTGTGTTTAAAAAAAAAAAAAAAAGTGTAAATCTCAAAATCCTTATTATAGATTTTATTTTCAAGCATGCAAATGCATTGGGAATACTGCACATTCTATCCCAAATTGAAACAATGTTTTTTGTTTTTTGACTTTTTATTTTTTACTTCATGAAAAGTGAAGAAAAAGGAATATTGATCTGTTAAAAAGGAAATAGCAGTGTCTGCATTTTTCTTTCCAAACTCAAACATTTACTGTATAAAGCTGAGAGATGCTTGAAGATTTACTCTTGTCTGTGAATCTCTGAACTAATATTTAGTAGTGTAACCATTGTTTCTGAGAAGTATTTCACATCTGTGTTGCATGGAGTCGACCAGCTTCTGGCACCAGTGAACAGATATTCCAGTCCAGAACGACTGGTTTTGGTTTTACCTCAGAAACAGGATTTTAGATTTCACGCCACAAGTTTTCTGTTGAATCCAGGTCCAGAGATTGGGTTGGCTACTCCGTAAGGTTAATCTTGTTGGCTCTGAAAACATGATCCTGCTGCTTAGTGGTGTGTTTGGGGTCATTGTAATTCCCATTTCAAGACCATTTCCTCTTCGACATAAGGTAACCTGACCTTCTTCAGGTATTCAGACTGATCCATTATGCCAGGTATGTGATAAATAGACCTGACACCATCGTATGACAAACATCCCCATATCATGATGCTTGCACCACCATGCTTCACTGTCTTCAGTGAACTGTGGCTTGAATTCAGTGTTTGGAGGTTGTCTGATAAACTGTCTGAGGCCCCTTGACCCAAAAAGGCCAATCTTGCTTCCACCAGTCCACAAAATGTTGCTCCATTTCTCTTTAGGCCAGTCAGTGTGTTCTTTGGCAAATTGTAATCTCTTCAGTACATGTTGTTTTTCAATAATGAGGCTTTGCAGGAGCTTCTTGCCAATAGCTTGACTTCACATTGGTGTCTTCTAACTGTTCCAGTACTCATGAGTAAATTTAGATCCTCTTTGATCACTGGCTGAGACTTTGTCTTTTTTTCATCCATTCAAATAGTAGTTTTCCCTTCCCTGCATTTAGAAATTAAAGCTATTAAGGATTTTTGAGCTTGACTCACTTTTTTAAACACTCTGCTATTATTTTGAAGAAAACTACATCTGTCTAAGAAGAGGACCAAAAACAAACAAAATAGGCAGGGATGATGAAACACAAAGAGACAAATAATTATCTCAAATGCGGTATGCAGTGGCCCCACTGAGACAAAGACCGGCTTCAGACAGACACACAACTCTGTATGTGACAGCCATGAAGAGACGCAAGGTGACTTTACAGACGTGAAGAATGATGAAAGAGACAAAACAAGCAGAGCTCTCAAACTTGTGACTAGATTATTCACAGAGATTGAAAATGAATATATACATTCACTGTTTTCTTTTCTTTAAAAGAGCATTTTTCACAGGTTCCCTGCTTTGCATCGAAGTCATCATCAAAATAATAACATTTACTAAAATGTCTTGGAGAAACAAAGTTTAATTTCCCGGATACTGATAAGACCATATGAGCCAATTAAACCCACAAGACATTCGTCAGCTGAGTCAAACCCTGGAGGAAACCAAATGAAATACTGAAAAATCAATCAATCAGAAAAACAATTATGCAATTTGGCTTGATTCAATTTAAGTGCCACATCTGAGAATATGAAGGCAAGGCTGTGATGTTTTTATAGCTTCAGCGTACAGAAAACAACTAAAGGAGAGTCAAGCTTTACGCTGTTTTTTTTTTTTTTCTCTGCTGAATTCCCAGACATAGTCCGAAAGTGGTGAAAGCGGCATCTCAAGTCTTGAACAGCATGTGGCAATACAGAGATCTACGCAGCCTTTACAAAAAGGTAAAGCCTGTGCACTCTCATTGTATAACACTGGAAATGTCATGTTGCTGTTTTTTTACACATTTAATATTCACTGACTGGAAAGTTAGCATTCTTGATATGATTACGGGGATTGTAAATCTGATGCTGACTCTTCTCTCATCTCTTATTCTCCTCTTCTTTCAGGATGGCTATTCTCAATATCATTTTGTTGGCTCCTCCTCCACAATAGAGCGAGACAGACAGCGACCTTATTCTTCTTCTCGTACACCATCCATCTCTCCGGTACGGACCTCGCCTAACAATAGATCTGGTGAGTCCACACTTCCCTCTTTTCTGTCTCCCCTTTTAGCCTCCATCATTCCTTCTATGGAGCCCCATTTGGGTCATAATTCAATGAATAAATGAGTCTATTATTATGAAATACAGGCATTTATTATTATGAAATATTTCCCATTATTATGATAATGGTTTCATTTTTCATAAGAATGAGCTTTTACATAATAATGGCTTTGTTTTTTATAAGAATGATTTGTGTGTCAATCACAGCAGAGAGGGCGGAGCCATTTATGTGATTGGCTGCTCTTTCATTCAGGCATAAGAAACAGAACAGTGAATATCTATAGTGGGCGAGAGGTGCAATGTATATACTCCAGGGCAGTAGGTGGCAGAATGCACCTCAGTTTACGGTTAAAAGTTGACATCGACTAAGAAACGTAGCGCGAAATGTAGGGAAAACAGGAGAAAAAGTAAGTCAGAAAAGGATCTGAGAAGTAGCCAACAGGCTCGATGCGAGTCCCCCACCAACTGCATGGAGAAGGATCAGCCAATGAGCGTGCAGGTCAACCACTGGTCCCACCCAGTGGCAAAATGTCATTATTATGTAAAAGCTCATTCTTATGAAAAAGGAAGCAATTATGTAAAAACTCATTCTTAGATTAAAAAAAAAAAGCCATTCTGAAATAATCTATTATGCATTAAACTAAGATTAAATAATCATAAAAATATATTTCATAATAATTACATTTTTTCATAATAATGGAAAATATTTCATAATAATACACATATATTTCATGATAATGGGAAACATTTCATAATAATGGATACGTATTTCATAATAATACACACCTGTATTTCATAATAATAGACTCATTTATTCATTAAATTATGACCCAAGCGGGGCTCCATATCCTTCCACCAGTCGAGTCCAGTAAAAAATGCACTGTTCCATTGCAGCTCAAGTCTTCTTCAACCTTCACACTATGGTGACTACTGACAAATTGCTCTGCTGTCAAGTAAAATCCTTGCACCATGGCGATTAACAAAGTTTCCTGCCCTTGTGTTGTCAAAGTTAGGTTTTGAATATTGTGAGCCTTCCACAGCCTTAGTGTTTCTGAATGGATGATGACATTTTCTGACAGTAGTCATCAGGATTGACAGCAGTAAAGCCAAATAAAACCATAATACGAGAATTTTCATGCCCAAATGAGTGGAATATGATTAGAACATTTCCAGATTTTCGGTCAGGACATCCCTTGAAATTCAAACTATGGGCTTTTTCAGACATGGATTTTTTTTTTTTTTATCATTCAGACACGAAGTGGACTGATCAAGGAAGTGGCTTCATCTGTAAAGCGAAGCAGCTGCAGAGCAGAAGTTGCTAAGTTCTGCCTCATTCACACAATTTTGTGTGAATGCATTTAAGCAATTTAAACAGAACTTAATTGGTTGAGTCAACTACTTCCCTTTGTTTGTTCTCGGCATACAAGAGTGCAAGCAGGCATAGATGGTCGATCAAGCTTTATCATATATGATATGAGCTCCTTTGTGTGAAGCCTTAAAAATGTGCAGATTCACCAACAGTTTTTTGACATTATTATTGGCTAATATAACAGAGTGATAATATCTGCAGAGCATTAATGAGCATGTGGATCAGTGCTAACTGCATAATGATATGTATAGGACAGCCACAGAGGCTAATTTAACCAGAAAAGATGGCTGGATGATAGCTTAGAAGCCAGCAGCTACCAAGTCAAAGGCTCCTGAGAATTATTTGTATGTTAGAGAAAAGCACGGTATTGAATTAATACCCAGGCTTCCCTCTTTACACGATCAGAGGTAGTAACTCATTGTATTCAATCTATCATCCAGCACCTCTCTCAGTCCTGCATTTGGTTCCAACAGCTAGGAAGAATGACTCGATAGTTATCTCTCTGAAGTCACATTAATATCAGAAAGATAAAAAAAAAATGTGACAGATGCTTTATAACCACAAATCACAGTACAGATTGTACCTGATCATTTTTACCTTAATTCCAGGTTAAAAGAAATATGTTCACTAAGAGAGGGTGCTTTGCCTAAGCTAAGGCAGGAAAATGTAACAGCTCGGGCATGCAGAGAGGTGCAATTTACCCTGTTCTTCTGCTGTGAAAAGACTCCAGAATGATGTAAACACTTGTCCTTCCTGTTGCACACCCCTCATTAGGTGCACTGATTGTTTATGGACTGAAGGGTTAGGGTATTCTCTGTGTGTTATTTATGTATTTTTGTGTGCAGCAAGTGCTCCTGCATCCCCCAGAGAGATGATGGCATTGAAGGAGAGGAAGGCAGACTATGAGTCAACAGGCAATGCCAGTTACCATGGCAACAAGGGTGAACACACATCCCGAAAGGACACGATGATGGGTAGGGATCCCGTCTTGCGCGTCTGTCACAAAGACGATCTTTTACATGAAGTGATTGCGTTGTCAACTGAACTGAAGGGCTTGTTAAAGCTAATAAATCAATAAAAGAATAAATAAACAGCAACGAAATGTTAGCTGTTCTCCAGTTAAGAAAAAAATGTTTGGCACTAAATGGCCCCATCAGCAGTTATCATTAGCTCACCTTTGACTGATAATGAGTCAGGGTGAGTGTGGCTGCCTAAGCTTAGCCACAGAGCCACGCCTGGCCCTCACAACACTTGTAACCCATGTCAAATTTGGGTTTATGGCCTTTGGGCCATACACACATGTTGTATGCGTAAATCAGATTTGTCCCAGTTCATGACATCTGGGCCATGAACTCAGCCAAACACTTAAGTGCCATAACTGAGCTGTGTTAGTGGCAAAAGTAGCTCAGGGACAGAGGATATGCTTTTAAGCAAGCAATGGGTGAGGGGGGGTTGAGACTGTTCTCGTAAATGAAGCTGGAGGTTAATGGAGGTTTGCCTCACTAGCTAAATGACATATCCATCTCCACACCTCACCAGCTTTAAAACTTACGAATCATCACTCCATATTAAATCTGTTTGAATACAGATTATTCAATGATATGAACAATATGTAGCAAGTAACTTGTAAGCTTTACAGGTTCTGATAAGCATCAAGCTTAGCATTTTTCACTGTTTCTAATCTTTATTATGGGACTATTTTAACAGGCAGCTTCCTACCATAGATACAGTGTTTCTCATACAGACACGACTGTTGTCAGTTCTCTTATGTCAAAATAAGGCAGATAAACATCACAATTCCCTCACACACTGGAACACATCCTGCTAAATCAGTTTTTACAAAAATATCTGTTGAGCAAGAATTCATCCTTCCTGTGTCCGCAGGTCAAATCTCTGGTGGGTCTTCAACACTACACAGAGGAGCATATGTGTCCCCCACTGATGATCTAAAGTATAATCAGGTAGGTTGATTTGGAAGCATTTCTGTATTTATGTAAGACAGTAAGTGACTAGCCATTGTTATCACTTGCAGACACAGTTCCTTTAATCTCTAAACAGGGGTCATTGACTGTATGTGATGAATCACTCTCAGTAGATGTCATTTTTTAATAAGCTACACATTTACTCATGAAGGTCTGAATAGAGATTATGAAAGTCTAGTGATATAATTGAGTACATGTCTAAAATGTCCCAGATTCTCTGAGGGAGCATTTAAACACACACAGCACTTAACACCTCAAAGACCTTTCCATCACTCTTTAGGTGTATTTCATTTTGCACTGCAAGCTATTCTGAACTCTTGATGGGTCGTTCCAGTTTTAGAAGTATGTTCTTACAGAGTATCCTTGCTTTCCCCCATTGCTGTGAGGAGTTGGCCTCTTCAGCCTTTGCTCCTCTAACAGAGGGCGCAGAGCTTCTACACGGTTTCCTGGCCCATCTGAGGACTGTGCACTTCTTGATGTTGTTCCTAGAATCTGTTTGATTCATGCACCCAGTTGGGCTCACAGTTACCACTGAGACCACACTTACCTTTATTTTCTATATCCTTTATACTTCCTATTTCAACACTTGGCTTTTTTTTGCAAGCTTCTCATGTTCCTTTTTCTGGGTGTTACTGTCACTTGGGATTGGTACATCTGTCACTAGTCCTTTCTTCTAGAGACTATCAACCATGACAAACTGATGTTTATCAGCCTGCCTTTGGAAATATCCCATATTATCTTTCATCTCCCATTTCCTACCATCCCTGGAGGTATCTCCTGCCTTGACTTTTGGACTTCCAATCCTTGTATACCATTTCAACTACTTAATAATGGGGTTCCATGCATGCTGTGCCTGACTGTATCATACACCCTGCCGTTATCTGGTAGACTGTCTCCAAGGCGTCATTGCACAAGTCTGCACTTGGGGTCCTGTATGGTGAGGTAGCTGCTATTGCTGCTGTGCTCAGGGCCTCTTCTTGAGCTATTTTTCAGTGCGACCTTTCAAACCAGTCTCTTTATAACCATTTGTGGGACAATGTCGGACCACCTTTTTAATCTGCTGGTGGTTCATGTCACGTAGGGTCCTTCTATGGTGATTCTTTGTCCTTTGATGCAAAAGTAGTCCCCAGCCTCCCTACTTCTGTTTTGATTGATGAGAGTGATGGACTTAGGATGAAACCCTCCAAGTTACTATACGACATATATATATTTATATACACTTTATATCAGTCAGCTAAAAGAAAGATTAACATTCTTTTGTCTTAGTCATGACTTTTCCTATTTTTTCCAGGTCTCTTCTCAAGGCTTGCCATCAGAACCTTACCCCCCTTTCCAAAATCCTCCCCCAACTGACAATGGCAACTATGAGGATCAGGCCTTCTATGAGAACCAGGTTCACGCAGGAGGACGACCCCCGCAGGGTGATCTCAACATGCATCTGCAGGGCCTTAAGTCCACCGGCAACTACGTAGACTTCTACTCAGCCTCTCGGCCCTACAGTGAGCTCAACTACGAGACCAGCCATTATCCAGCCTCACCAGACTCCTGGGTCTGAAAGGAGATGAGGCTGGAGAAGGAGGACAAGGTGAACAAGGTGAATGATGGATACTGAACATTGAAACAGAGCGGGACGGGGTATAGTTTAAAAGTGGAATGAGAGCTGAGAGGAAGGAAGGACTTTCTCTCCCTCCTCATCCTCCACTGTACTTCCTGAGTAGCATTAAAGATAACAGGATGAAGGACAGGGAGGATGAAGCACAAGAAAGGAGAGTCAAAGAGAGAACAATTTACTCCTTTTCAAGACATCTGAGGTGGAGGATGGAACAAACCAGGACCAGAAGCACCCAGAGGAGTGGCCATGCATGTGCATGCACACCACCAACCAAACTGACAGACACATTTTCTTTCTGTGTTAAGTTCATGATCAACAACCTTGGAGCTCCTAAAGGGTTTTGGATAGAGAATCTAAAATAGATGGTGACACGTAGAGATGAAGATGCATTAAGGCATATTTTGGTAAAACCACTGAGTTTAAAAGGGACAAAAAGGAGAAAAATAGATCAGTGGACTTGGATGGGAGGGTTTGCAATGTGAACAAGAGATGCCAGAGAAACTGTGTGAAACCTGTAAATATGTGGTATAGCATCATGGCTTGTAGTAATGTAAAGCACAAGAAGCAGAGCTGTAGGACATGTAGGATGTCTATCACACAAACTTTGGTGTCTCTCCATGTCTTCTGCGAGATGTGTCCTCCTCTAAGCAAAGAGAGCCAATGAACCTTTGGTTATTTTTAACATATTTTTTTTTTAAGTTGTCGTTGTTGTTTTTCTTCCTTTTGTTGTGTTTCTACTTTTTTAATTATTGTTGTATTGTACTTGATGTACACTGTACATATACGGAGATGCATTGTGAACTGTACATTACACTATTTTTTTTGTGTCACTTGTCAACCTCACCTCCGTTCACTCAATATCCCCTGGAAACACACACATGCACAAAATAACTACACTCAGATTTTCAAAAACTCATCATGGATGTGCTACTAATGTGAAACACTGGATATGAAGTGCTGGGTCACGGTGCTCCTTACACTGCCCTACTCTTAGTAGATAGCATAGTTGGCCAGAAACCTGTAGAGGCTCAAACAGATGAACTTCTTTTGGTCTGCCTTCTTTTTTATTTGATGTTTTGACACCAATCTTTTCACAGTAACTCCATAAAGTCTCTTTTTGTTTCTGCGCGCCCTTCCTCTGAGTGCCCTGTGTCTCATTGTGTATATAACCGTGCCAAACAAGCGTTACTCCCCCTCAACTAAAGAGGGGATGTTAAGTTTGCATAAAGGGTCCAAGTTCGGCTGAGTGTTTTCAGCTGAACATCCTCGCAGTCCTAACGATACCACTTTGTAAATGCTTTGTTTTTTCTAAACTGTGTTTTACTGAATTGAGAGTTGTCTTACTGCACCAACACAATGGGGGGAAATTATCCCAAAAAAAAAAAAAAAAAAAAAAGAAAAGAAATCCATAGAGGTACAGTGGGACTGAATGGAGCTCATTTCCTCTAATGATGTAAAAAAAAAAAGTAGTTGACTTCTGTGTTGTAAAATAATCAATGTTTGAAGTGCAAAAGAAGAAAAAAACTTTTCTGAGAGGTGGGTGGCAATTCTAACTTCATGGTAGACAAATCTGTTGATAGAGTATGGATATATATTATATAAATATAAATATATACTTTTTATGTGCAGATGTGGATGTCACTTATAGCAGCAACATTATGGGAAAAGAGTTGTAAAAAACAGAAAAAAACAGCTACATGTAGGAATTTTGTTTACACTTTAATTTCTGGTTAACACACTAAATTGTCAACTTTGTGTAGTAATGTTGTTGCTATGTGGAGTAGAGTAGATCAGGGCCCAGGGATTCATGTTGTCACTGATGCAGTGCAAAACGGTGCTACATGGTGAGAAGTATTTCTAACAAGTCTGTATTTTAATAGTGCACTAGGAATTGCACCGCCAACCCTTTGCTGCATTGATAACAGAACTATGGATTATCAGGTGTTGTTTTTTTTTTGCTAACACAACACACACCAACATTAATATCCTCATTCTGATTAGATGATCTCATCAAATCAAAAAGCAAAATCTGCATCCATGAATCCATAAGTATTTTGTCATCAAGTGAGAAAGGCTAAATTGCAAAGGTGACAACAGACCCTGGCTCTCCCTACCCTCTGCTGTTTAGAAGTCCTAGAGGTCATCATCCGATGCTTTAAAAGTGACTCATAATGCAACTCTTCCCCACAAACACACACAGGATGAAAAGCAGATGTACTGTATTTGTTAGTAAGCATCCAAAAACTGACGTTATGTATGTCTTTGTGATCCTTAGACAGAAAACCTGACTATAACACCTGTATGGAGATATAACGTCAGTGACCTTTTTGTTGCTAGACCAAATGTGTTTGAAAAAGAGAATTGTGAATCTTTCTATTGCCTCAAACAGATTGCAACTGCTCCAAAAAATATAAAAATCATCAAAGAGCCTCTGATTTGTTGAATTCTTTGTTCTTGTGTGAAAAGAGTCTTTGTTGTTTTGTGAGTTTGAAATTATATTTCATTTTGAACAAATTCAACTTGCAGGTCCCTCCCAGTCTCTGAGCTTCCAGCTTTGCCTCCACATACTGCCTGCAGAGGAGGCTGTCACACACCAAAGTTTAATAACCACAGCTCCTGTAGACATGGCAGTGACTGACGGTTGTTTGACTCCTCCTGCCTCTTACTGGTTATTTTCTCTCAGGCACAGTCGGCATATACTTGATGCAAATTGCCATTGGAAGAACAAGCAGGCACCAGAGGTTCAGAGGCATTTAAGTAATATTACAGAGAGCTTAGTGACGGCTTCCAGACATATGAATATGTAATCATCCATCCATCCATCCCACTTGTTGATCTGTTCCATTTTTTCCTCACTTGTAAACACTCTCAACCCGAAAAGGGCCATTCCACGCTTTTTCGACTGAGAACCATGGTCTCAGATTTGGAGGTGCTGATTCTCATGCCTGCCACCTCACAAGCTGAAGACCTTGGCTCGATGACATCAGGAAGATCAGATCGTCTGCAAAAAAGCAGAGATGAAATCTTTTGATCACTAAGCCAGACCACATCTGTCCCCTTGGCCGAGCCAAGAAATTCTGTTCATAAAAGTTATGATCAAAATCAGTGACAGTCCAAATCCCACCTGAAAAAAATATCAGACTTATTACTGACACCGTTTGTAGAGGGACAGAATGGCTTGTAGCAACAGCCCATTCTCCCAGAGCATCTCCAACAGAATACCCCAAGGGACACGGCTTCATGTCCTCTCCAAGTCCACAAAGCACATGTATACTGGCTGGGCAAAGTCCCACGCTGCCCCCAGGATCCGAGTGAGGGAATTGACTGGACTATCTTCTCCAGCACCGCTGCATAGAGTTTGCAAGAGTGGCTCCTCTGGAACTGGAACACAGCCTCCAGTACACCTTTCTGAAAACAGGGAACCTGCACCCCAGTCTGCCAGTCCAGAGCCACTGCGCTGAGGCATGTCAACCTCATCCACCACTTGGAACTCCCACTATGAAGCTTTTTTAACTACTTTGCCGACATCAGTCCAAGTTAAGAGCAGGCCCACCTCAGAGTCGTGAATATGTAATTATTTTTGTTCAAATAGCTACTAGACTTGATTTGAGAAGGACGTTAAAGACTTATGTCCAGCAGCATGTTCCTAAGCAAGTTTAAAACACACTGTAAACTGACACAATAAACAGTCGAAACAGTGTACACCTGCCTATTCATGTATATATCCATTCAGGAAATTGTGTGTGACAACAGCACAATGCATGTCATCCTGTGGAATCATGTGAAACACCTTTGGGATATGGTGGAACAGACTGACGTGATGAATACACAACTGACAAATCTACTGAAAGGGTGTGATGCAATCATGTCAACACGGGAAAAAAAAATGTCTCCAACAACTTCATAAAATTCACAGTACCAAATTCTTAGTCTGTGTTAAGGCAAAGGGCAGCCCTACTCCAGTAACAGTGATGCAGCAAATAGGAAAAAGTCAAGGACACTGGAGACTCCATTGATTTTATATATGTATAAATGTATGGGGGTTGCTGGCACATTCACTTCACTTCATCAAGGTTTCCAGTTCCGGTCCCACCTGGAGATCTTCTGTTTGGAGTTTGTATGCTCTCCTGGTGTCTGTGTAGGTTTCTACAGATACTCCAGCTTCCTCTCATGGTCCAAAACCATACAAGTAAGGTTGTTTTTGAGTTAGATGGATCTCATACAGCCCGATCAAAGTCATGACCACATCTCCATTGAAATGCTGTGGTGACAATTTAAGATTAACAAATTAATTAACAAATGAGCCTCAATGTAATGAAGCAACATGATAAAAGAGAGTGGTCCATATCTGCCGCACAGCTGTGGACGCGTTTGATTATGCCTCTCTGAAACTGTCCTTGACTGCGGGATGAACTGCTGGATCTGCACCTGATCTTGCTTGTTGAATAATGGGCAGGTGGCTGGGTCAAGTACATTATAGAGCTGCAGTGCTTGTGCACTGGAATAACTTCAAAATGTTGTAAAAGAGAAACGGTGTAAGAGATTAAAGTGAGAGAAGATGAGCTGCATTCAGGCGGTGATGGGCTTTTAAACATTTACAACATGCACCCATTTTTATGAGGGGCTGTTTGGGACACTTCTCTGAATTATCATGCGTATACACCTACGAAAGCAAACTCTCACATTCTACATAAAAATTGAAAAAGTGATCATCTGGCAGAGATTGATCAGTGCCCATGGTAGTGATTTAGTCTCGCCTAGTATGTCTGCATCTGCATCAAGATAGATACATAATGAATCCATAGATGGACATATAACTGATAACCCTCATTTATATTCACTTCGTAAAGTTGGTGGCTAGATTTAACAATAAGTAAATAAATAACAGCGTAAATAAGAAGTTGCATTTCTTTCCCTACTGGGAAAGTTAAACTTTACCGTGGAAGTAGCTCAAGCTATAAAAGCTAAAATCAAGGGAAGGAGCACGTAAGGACAGAGCGGAAGATGCAGGGGGATGAGATAATGTTCGTCTGGAGTCCATCACGGTATCATTACCAGCTGTAATGGTTGTAAAAACCGTAACAGTGACAGTGAAAATGAATAAAGTAATGTGGCAGTTTCTGTCTGTAGTTGCTATGATGGTCAATACGTTAAAATGAACTGTATCTATGCCTAACTAAAAGAATAATGATTAAATAAGCTGGCACAACCTGTTCTTCTGTCAGGTTTTCCGTTGCCAGACTCTCTTTAAACACATGCTGTCTGTCTGGAGTCCTGTTTCTCAACACCTACAAAGCGTGTGAGCTACTCTGAGATTCCCGCCTGCGTGTGTCCCACAGTCTGTATTCGGCCACAATGTGGGGCGCTAATAAAGTTTCACGAGCTTCTTTAATCTGACCATCTGACCAGTACGATACCTCGCTGTGACCACACCCGTCACTAAAAGGCTCATTAGAGGGTTACCAAACACTAAATTTTAATTAAACGTATAAATAAAGCAGCACCAACATGTGCAGTGAGCTCCAGCATATGAATGGGAAATGAGTGGGTGCTTTGCATTGATGTGTGTTGCAGTGACTCATTGACATATTTGTGTTATTGTTCCAGAAAATGGTCTGTAGGAGTTCCAACGAGCTGCTTTGTGCCAGATGACAAACAGCTGTTCTCTATTTCGAAATAGTTTCTGACAACTCAGTATTTATTGTAGCCATTAGGTAAAGAGTTTTAATCACTGTGGTGAAAAACGTTTAACATTTCATTCTAAAATGTTCAGTTCAATTCAATTCACTTTAACTCACTTCACTTTATCTGTAAAGCACTAATTTACAACAGAAACCATCTTAAGGCACTTTACAAAGTACAGAAGGGCAATGCAGACCAATTAAGGGAACTCTAATTCAATCCAACGATATTCTTTTTTTTAATCAGTTAATACAATTCATTTCAACAGAGTCTAGATTTAGAGTTCATATAATGCCAATTCATAAAAAAACACCCGAGCTAAGGATCAAATCTTTTCTTTCTTGCAATCCTATAGCCTGAGCAAAAAGAAGAAAAAACAAATGAACAGAATTAAAAATAAAAAATAAAAAAAAACTTTCAGCAGAACCATCTGCCTCAACCTGTCGGGGGTCTGAGATGACATGAAAGGGAAAGAAAGAAAAACAGACAGATTTATTAAAGAATATTTGCCTTTGGAACACAAACGAGAACAGTGTGTCCTGAAACTGGGAGCTGGTTCCACAACACAGGAGCCTGATGAATTTAAGGCTCTGCCTCACATTTGAATTTTGTAAACTCGAGGAACCACAAGTCAGTCTTCTGCCTGACAGCAAAGTGCTCTGTTGGGTTGGAGTTACACTATGAGTTATTTAAGGTAAGAAAGAGCTAGACCAGTTGTATCTAAGAAGAAATTTAAATTCTGTCCCAAGTTTAATAGAAGAGAATGAATGGAAGCTAAAACGTGAGAAATATTATCTCCCCTGCTAACCCTTATCAAAACCCTTGCTGCAGCATTTTGGATCAGCTGGAGGGTGTTCAAGTAATATTCTGAGTGATCTTAACCTTTCTGTCGTGTTCGAGTCAAATCTGACCGATTTCCTACTTTCATCAATCATAATCAAATCAAATCAAATTTATTTATAAAGCCCTTTTCATACACAAGTAACACAAAGTGCTTTACATAATAAAAACAATAATTAAACAAGAAGAAGAAGGAACAAAAACAACTTAAAAGCCATCACACACCCAGGGTTACAGTAGTAAAACTCACCCAGTCATCCTCTCTCTCTCACACACACACGCACGCACACACACACACACTCAGTAGACATGACCCCCCCACCCCCTTTGACCCCACTCTAAAAAGACTCTAAGACATCCATCTTGGCACCAATGAACCAGGTGAGGAAAACGATATCTTGGGGATGAGTCCACGTCGAGAGCACCCCCACCCCCCACCCACAACATAAACACAGAGGTCGCTGCCACAGGAACCGTCCAGACCCAGGCCGACCAGGACCGACACTGCAGACATCAGCCACAGGCTAGGGCCCCGCCCACCCAGAACACAGACAGTCCCCATGGCAACGACCCCGTAAACCAGGCAGGTGTAGCTCCCGACGTGGAGGACCCCCATGAGGACCCCAATAAGAACAGCTAATACATAAATAAATGACTATACAATTAAATTAATAACTTAAAATAAATAGTTAAGTAAATAAGCAAGAAATAAATAGAAGTAAAATTAGAGTTAAATAAATTAAAAATAATAGGTGTAAATAGAATTTAGCTATAAGCCAAATTTAAAAGGTAGGTCTTGAGCTTCCCTTTAAAAGCATCAACCGTCTCTGCAGCCCTGAGGTCCTTCAGGTAGGCTGGTCCAGAGTCAGTAGTACCTGAGGTCCTCAGGTAGGCTGGTCCAGAGTCAGTAGTACCTGAGGTCCTCAGGTAGGCTGGTCCAGAGTCAGTAGTACCTGAGGTCCTCAGGTAGGCTGGTCCAGAGTCGGGGGCCGTAATGATGAAATGATGCCTCGTTATAGGTTTTAGTTCTGACTTTAGAAACAACTAAAAGGCCGGTACCTGAGGTCAGATAGATAAGAAGGCCCAGGACCATTAAGACATTTATAAACAACTAAAAGAACCTTAAAATCAATCCTGCAAACACACGGGGTGCCAATGCAGCGATTTTAAAACTGGCATAAATATTATGTTTTACATTTGATTGTCTCAGGGCCTTATGATATCCTCCACACTAGGCATTTGAACATATATAATCGCTGATCACCACTTTCATTGAATTTTGAGTAGTTTATTCAACCTTGTAACACCTGTGGTGTTCCCAGTCAAAAATCACCGCCATAGGAAATTAATGGGTGACCCTAGATTGTGTTCATCCATCAGATAGTACACAACCACAAATACACCACCACACACACACACACATGAACCCTTTCAGACTGAACAAATAGGTGTCTCCTCTTCCCTCCTCATTCCTGTGCTTATGTGCCCATCCTGGAAGAACTACAGCTTCCAAACTAAATGTAAAACACTTGTTCCACATTTCAAAGTCAACAATTAGGTGTTTTTTATGGGAACATTGTGTTTCAAGAGGAGACTCTTTCTGGCAGAGCACCTTCCCTGTGCACCAGCCTCTGCCAGTCTGGTGAGGAGTCTGCAGCCCCAGCCACTGCCCTGCTGCTCTCCCCCCTAAAACAGGGGATGAAAAAGAAGAGATGCGACCTCTGTGCCCCTAGAGACAATAAAACAAGTCTTATATGTTTCAAATGTGATGCCTACGTTTGCAAGGCACACTGCAATCTGACTGCAAAAATGTCACTCCTGTGAAGACACATGCCCCCCCCCCCCCATATTTTTTGTATATTCACTGCAATTATTCATGTAAACCACTAGTTTGAGACATTGTTTACAGCTTAAAAGGGAGTTAAATAAAATTTGGTGATGATCAGTGGTTTTTCTGTTAATGTAGGAGCAGTTAAAACAGGCCGGTCGAATTTGACCGGGAACACTAAAGTAAGGGGGGAGAAACGAACATGACACAAAGGTTAAAGTGGCAAAATGCATGGACCAGTGTTTCTGCATCACTCTGAGATAGGAATTTCCATCTCATATTTCACATATTCATATTTCTTACTTTTCATTCCCTTCAATTCCTCAAATACGTCCTGGAGGAAGATAGATGGAGGTAATGTCATTTCACAGAAAATTAGCAAAGAGCCATTCTTGACTCACACCATGCTTTCACAGTAAACTCCCCGCCAGATTGGCTCGCTGCTGGGGGGCAAGGGCTGATGTTTTAGTGAGGTGATTATTCTAAATGTAATCCTTCTTCAAACCAAAACGATCTTTGATTGTAAACATTAGTGCAAGTGTCCTTGGATGAGACTCGCATCCTCATATGCTCCCTGATATGTTCACTGGGTTTGACTGTGGAAAGAAAGAGTTACTGTAAAAATGTCATTCAAAAAAAAAAAAAAAACATTGAAAGAGGAATTAAAAAAGATGCAGAATGTGAAGGTGGTGCCAGTATTAACTCAATCATTCACAACCCTAAAGTTCAATCAAACAGATTTTGTACATATTGCACATTGCAAACTGATCTTAAACAGGTCAAGTGATCCGGTTGAGTAGAAAGATTATTTATGGCTATTGTTATGGCTATTCAATCAAATCTTTGCCTACAAAGTCTAGTCCTAATGTAGAGGAGAGATAAACCAGGATGAGCCCTTTAACGTCGACAGAAAAGTCAGATCAATGTCTGTCCAGGTTGACACCTCTCTGGCTCTTTCCCCATCTTCCCTGTGAAAGTCAGTCACATGGAGACACTCTTTATGACCCAAGAACTAAGAAAATGAAAATGCACCACAAAAGTGGTCAAAACCACATGACATCAGTTTTGGCCTCAGCACCTCAGTCCTTAAGTTTGCTGGTAGGAAAAACGTGGCCAAAGGGTAACAGGTGGGAGTGAAATTATACAGAGCCACAGACCTCAAATGAACAAAAAAAAAAAAAAAAAGAAAGAAAGAAAGAAAAGGGTTTGTTCATCCTCGACCTAACAGTTATTAATCATTTATAATTCCTTTAGCAATATTACAGTTTTTACATTTACTCGCTGTGAGACTATTCTAAATTATTCCACTACATATACATCTATGTAATTACATTAATTTGTTATAAGTTACTTCACACTTTTAGGTCTGGAAGGAGTTAGCATGTGTAGGAGAGTAGTGTAGGAACACTTAATATGTCTGGGCAGTTTTTAATTGGGTGTGGGCGTAGCTTGAGTTTCTTTGTAATGCTAATTAAACGTGTCCAGTCTCAGAGGGTCCGAATGATATAAAAGACCAACGAACCAGCAGCCTGAGAGAAAGAAGAAAGGTGACACATAGAGAAGGTAAGTACCGCTTCTCCTGCCATCCTTCTCTCTCCTCATCCTCTCCTTTTATATGACATTACTGTCATTCACATCAGATTCTGTGTATCGTGAGTTACTGATCATAAAGATGATGATGCTGAAACTGGGGCTTCTCCTGCTCGGCCTTTCTGTAACCTCTGCTGCTCCTGGATCAGGTAGGACATGTATTTAACTTTTAAGACCCAGATTATGACACCTGTGTTTAAGACTATACTGAGTATAATACCTTACAACATCTAATAATTCATCTATAAATCCAGAAATATCTTATGTGCTATACAGCATCAGATAACTGATACCATCCTTTTCAAATTTGAGTAATGTAGCTATAGCAACATGTTATTACTAATAATAATGAAATGAATAGAAATCAGTGCATCCCATATCGTAAGTAACACGTCTTCTGTCTTCAGGCAGCTGTCAGGGTCGCTGCGGCGAGGTTTTCAGAAGAGGTCAAAGGTGTACCTGTGACTTCAACTGCCTGCAGTACAGCGAGTGCTGTCCGGACTTCCAGGCCACCTGCACTGTTGGTAGGACGAGATTTACCCAGAAGTCCTTTCACTAGCTTTTAACACCTCAGAGGGAAATTCAACTGTTAGTATAACATCTTTAAGATGAAACAGCTGAATTAGAAGTCAGCCACCATGACTTAGAAGAATACTTTGTAATTACATTTGGGATTTTTATTTTTTGAGTCCTTAAACACCTTTTGCTGTTTCTGTTTCACTTTCTAGAGTCCTTAGCCTCTATTCAGCTTTTATGAAAGCTCTTGATTAACTATTACCTTGAACAGAACATTTAGCAGGTAAAGAAGCTAATTTTTTTTAATTTTCCCAGGACTGAAAAAAAAAACAGCTAAAATGTAAAGAATAATTACATTTTATCACATGGACAAAAAAAAAATGGTCTAAATGAATGTTGTTGATTCTTGTTCTTCATCTGCTGGATCTGTAAATACCCATAAGTGCCTGTTTGCAAACACTTTAGCAATTACATGTTTAAAAGGTCATAATTTTCCAAACTGTGACTTTAAGGATGTGAATCTGCACCCTGGTGAACATAACTGACAAATTAAAGCGCCGTAAATGCTGCTGTGTCAATAGTGGTGTGTTTGCCTGTTGCTCGCAGCCCAGTCCTGTCAGGGCCGCTGTGGTGAGGCGTTCAAGAGAGGTCAGCTGTGTGAGTGTAGTCCTCAGTGCGTCCGCTTCAACACCTGTTGTCATGACTACCAGCAGCAGTGCGGTAGGTGCCAACATCCACGTCCACAGCACCAAAATGTTCCACTGAGATTTTTGCAACATGTGTAAACGCATTCAGTTTGAAATAAATATTCTCTGTTGGGGATGTAAATGAGTTTTGTTTCTAACACATTTTTTTTTTATCTCTGACCACAGACGCCACTGTGCCAGTCTCATATCAGGCACCCGTCCAGTCTCGAATGATCGCAGCACCAAGTTAGTAGCCATCACTACCAGTAATCTGACTATCATCCGATGCTTTTACGCTTCATTTTGACCACTGTTTAATGATATCTGTTGTATGGCTCCATTTTAGTTTTCTTTTCACTGAAAACAACAGAGAACGTTTCCATTGACAGAATTGATCTTTTAAATTGTCACTTTGCAATAATCTGCAAGACAAGGAAACTTCCGTAGTGATGACAGAACAAACCTGGGGAGGTTTCAACAGATCACCTTTAATTAGAAATTAGTCTCTTAACAGATTAGCAATGGCATCCAGAAAAATGTTCAAAAATGTTTTTCAAAGGAAAAATATTTATAATAAGATCTTGGTTAGCCACTGCTCGTCCAAGCCTTTCTGTGCGCTGGGAAACGAACATCTTAAACTATTTATTACCTTCTTTATTTTCTCAATTCCATCAGAAAACCAGAAAAAAAGGAAATCAGAGAGGAGTCGTAAAAGGTCCAACAGTGAGAGCGAGGAATTGCACGCAGGTACTGAAGATCTGATTTCCATGATGAACCTAGATGGAAGACATTATCAAAAAAATATACAAAATTAAATAAAAAATACAATTTAGCTTTGATTCTACATGCAGTAAATGTATTTTAACACTAAAGACCTGGGTTAACTGATTCCAGTCTCAGAGAGGAGCTAAGAAGACTGATCTCACTTCATGTTTTTAATATCTCTCAATTTAGATTAACTAAATTTCTGGAAGAAAAAAAATAAATTAGACATCTAAAGTGCTATAGACAACTTTTGCTCTGTCTAAAGGTAACAACGTCTGCTTCACCAGCACCCCAGAAACCAGTCTGATGGATTGTTGCATAGACATACTGAAGGAAAATCTCTACATGCACTATTAATTAAAGGAGAAAACCTTTTCAGTGGTTCTCTTTTGTGTTCATTATTCCATATAGGAAGAGGGAGAGACAGCTTTCCCGGCCCTGCTTATCCAGCTGTGCTCACAGATCCCCTACAGCATGGTTTGAATTGTCTTTCTTTCTTTCAAAAAATATAAAAAAAGAAACCTTTACTCATAACTGGAAAGCGTTTTTTTTTTTCTTTTTCTTCCTCCACTGTACAGGTGGGAGCAACAGCCCCGTCCACGTGCCCATGCCCAACCCTTCCTCTCCTTATGGAACCCGCCACTTCCCATCATCTGATCCATCTCTGCTCAGCCGCGGTGATCTGAGTTTGGGCGGCGGTGCGGCAGTGATCCCCTCCACCTCCGGAGCTGCTGCTGGTGCTAAACTGGACGTCCAGCTGATGGTGTCCCCTGAGGGAGTTGGTCCATCTGGACCCAGTCTGGGTAAGTTCTAAAGATTTTTTTTTTTTTTTGAAACATTGTTGTGTCTCTTGTTATGAAAATTATAGTAACTTGAAGTTGCAGATTTTATTTAAAATGAGTAGTTCCCTTCGTATAGCAGTAAGAGATAGTGGAGTCCCTTTTTATTCACAGATGTCAGTGCCCAAGCAGGATCCAGACCCAGCACCTTGGCCGATGTATGGCAGGCTTTGGGGCGCTCTTTTGGGAATGGAGGACCTGAGGGATCAGAGCCAGGTAGCACTATCACTCCTGTCAATGTGTCTGTGTTCAATAGATGAATACTAATTTAAACATGCTTGTATGTTTGTATAGGTTTCCTTGCTGATCTGTGCAGTGATTCCCCCATAGATGGACTGACAGCTATCAGCAACGGGACTATACTGATACTGAAAGGTCAGTGCTGGGATCACTGAAAGGTGCTTTTCGACGTTATTTACTCTGTTTAGTTCAGAGTCTGCACATTGCTGCTGCCACATCCACCTGCTCCCACTTGTCTAACTTGTCTTTGAGCGAGCTGTGAATGAAAATGTGATGTGATGCCTTCTCTGAGCCATGTGTATATGTGCGTCCTACAGGTGACCTGTTCTGGTCTGTTGACCCCGTCACTCGCGCTGTGGGTCGTCCAGAGAATATCACTATGGCTTTTGGCATTTCCGGTCCCATTGACACCATCTTCACCCGCTCAGACTGCAACAAAAACACCTACATTATTAAGGTATAAATAAATAAGTTGTCGTACCTAAACAATTCAAATGTGACAACTACAACCTATGAAATGATCGCATGAGCTATGAACGTTACCTATGCTACTATGCTAATGATAATATTATTGCTGAGCAGGGCAAAACTCTACTCAGATGTCTTCTTCTTTTTTTCCTCTTTCATTTAAACTCTGAAATTGACAAACAAAAGCAGAAAAAATCCATCATCATAACTGAGTTCATTATACAGTATTCTTCCCTGATTCCAAGCACATTAACATAGTTGAAAACTAGCACCAAGGGAACATTTTTGATATCAATAAAACAAATCTGCCTCTGATACATGTGCTGTAGATTATTGTAATCAGTTACCTGCATCTATTTTTCTTAATTTATACCATTAAAAAGACAATAACAAAACAAAATAAACATTTGTCATTTCTTGTCATCCAATAGATTTTGGGTTTCTTTTCAAAAGCCTAAAATTTAACCATATTTTACACTTCTTCTCACAAGTGGTTGCATGCACTCGCCAAAAATTATTAATTTTGATCTACAGATCTATACGGATCATTGCTATAGAGCTTTCATTAGAAGAGATCTTTTCATTATTTTTCAGTGCCAGTCACTCTCTTAACATACAAGTACGTGCTACAGCAAAAGCAGTTAAATACAACAAAAGCAAATCACTTTGCAGTGACGGGGACTGTAAATGTAAGAAGCAATCATCCTGTCTTTTTCCAGGGAGACCAGGTCTGGCGGCTAGATGAGAACATGATGGTGGAGCCGGGTTACCCAAAACCTCTGACCTCTGAGTTTCCAGGCCTCACAGGACGCATCACCGCTGCACTGGTGGTACCAGCCACCAAGAACACACCGGAGGCTGTGTACTTCTTTAAGAGTGGTAATGAAGAAATACAGATGCAAATAAACTAACAGCAAGGCACAGCTGGTCAGCATTTTAGGGCTTTGAACTTGAAAACAAACAGTGTCTGTCATTATAATACTATGTAGTTCTTTGCATCCAAAAGATGTTAATTTCCAAAAACAGGATATGAAAATGTATGAAATACATGAAAAGATTGTGTATGTGAAAAGGGACAAAAACAGCTTACTTAGACTTAGACTTAGACTTAGACTTTCTTTATTGTCATTGCACAAAAAAACACACGGCAGTGAGGTTTTTCGTCAACGAAATGTCGTTGCTTGGCTTTCCGTATTACAGCTTTAAAAATTACAAGACAATACTCTAGTGCTACAGACCTAAAAAAAACCTAAAGGTTGTAGTGAGTGCAGCGTAGAGAATAAATAGATAAAACCAGGATGTAAAACAGCAGAATCCGGTGTAAACAGCAGGTTGAAGTGCAGTGCAGAGCTACGTAGCAGCAATAAAAAAAGATATATATGAATATGAATATGACTATGGAATATACAAATATACAAATATTGCACAGAAATTGAGATTAAAAATATTGCACAGAATTTGAATTGAAAAATGTATTGCACAGAAAAAATATATTTCAGAGATATTTACATAAGGGATACATATTTACATATTTACACTGATGAACAATAAGCAGTAAGTGGTTGAATTTAATAGGAAGGATGATGACAGCTTTTCCTGTTGGTCATGTAGGAGACATCATGCAGAAGTTCACCTTCCCACCAAACAGCAGCCCTCCATGCAAAGAGAAACCAAGGGGCTTCTTAAAGAAAAAGTTGGAGCGCCTGACTGGTAAGTGTACCGACAAGACACTTTTCATCCCAAATGTTGGACTACTCCTTTAAAAGTTAGTGGTCAAGGCTGAAGAGGTCTCAGTCCACTGCTGCCTCACCGAGGGCACCTAAGGGCCCGACCTTGTGCTCCTGATTCTCCTTACCTGTAGTTATTTTTGTTTCCAGGAATCTCTAAAGCAGAAGCATGAACTTTAAAAACCAAACAACAATGTTTCACTTTATTCAGTGTACTTACTTTTCTCCTGGATAAACTTAGCTGGTATTTTTGTTGTCAGCTGGTTTTAGCATGTGGAGTGAGGAACAACACTCCACCTTCTAGCCCTGTGCTGAAGTGGCACCACATAACAGAGAAGAATGCTGAAGTGATGTAACAGCAAGGTTGAGAGCTACTGCTTCTGCACAATGTTTTACAGATACTTGTTTTTACAAGAGCAGAACGACAGTAGTGCTAGTGATGGTGCATTTGAGGCTTAAATAGCAAATCAGAATTTATATTTTCCTGGTGGGATTTTTTTTTTTTTAACTCCAAACTGGTTCTTTATTTTAACAGAACCCTGTAAATTTGAACAGTTCCCTGAATGAGATATTTTTAAACCTCAGCAGCCCCAAAAGAGCTTTTTTTTTGGTCCCATTTGAGCCTTTTAGGTCATTTCACACTTTTCTGTTGGTAGCCTTAGATACCAATATTTCAATTTATCAAGGTAAATTAATAAAGTGACTAAGTATGTATTCTGATGTAAACTCATTGTTTTTATTTCTCATGCAGATGCTCTTCTGGGTGCAGAGATTAACATCAAAGTGTCTTTGAAGGGCTTCCCCACCCCGATCACCTCTGCCCTGACCATGCCCAGTCCTCAGGAGAGCGATGGATACCAGTTCTTTGTCTTCGTTGGACGTAAGAACTTCCTTAAGAGCTTTGTATTTATTCCCACTTTAATGTAATTGCAGTATAAACTACCAGATAGGTGAGCTGTACTAAAGACAATGCTGCCAAATTATCTGTGAACATTTTGTGTCCACTATATTTATTGTGTCATGTCATAGACCTCATGGTGTCATTTGATGCAGCACCAAGAAAGTCTGAGAATTTTGCAGGACATAGTTAAGACCACAAATGGAGCTAAGAGGAAATATTGGATGATCCTCATAAAGTGTTATATTAGCTGCTTTTTTGTCAAAAAATTGACTGTATCAGATTTCAGCACTTTCTGAATCATTTTCACCACATGCTGACTCAGATGACCTTAATGCAGGAAGCTAAAGTCTTAAACTCTCTGTCCTCTCGCCAGCACTCTTCTTCAGAGTGCAGATTTCAGGTGACCTGCCCGCACTGTTTCAACCCGACCCATCTGCAGCCCTGGAACCCTTACTCAGCCGCAGCCCCGCTGCCATGGCAACCGACCTTGCCAACGGGGCAGGTCAGGCCCCCGGCTCTCCCTACCTCAGCCAACTCCATCAGAGTCTGGCTCGGCTGTCCCTAGAGACGTCTTGGAGAGGAGAAGGAGGACCTGCTCTACATTGTTCTGCATCAACACATAAAATCTATTTTATAGATGCCTTTGCTTAATGCTTTTGCTGATACACTGATTTCTTAGTTTTTAAACCCAGGAAGTGTCACCTATTTACAACCAGAACACCTGCACACCTTCAATTTTCCATTTGTTGAAGCCACAAAAGAGGTTAATTTCTTAAGAAATGGATGTTAAGCCCCACGTGACTGGTAATGTTTGTCCTAAATCTAATCCACTGATTAAGTGACTTCATTATTGACTCATTCAATTCCAGCTTTGATCTCCATCAATATTTGGAAATAAAACAACAATTTTATGATATTCAACGGAGAAAAAGCATGAACCAGGGGTTGTGTTGTATATTTCTCTTTATCAACAACTTAAAATCAAGCAACTGCTACTTGTTATTCCTCTGAATCATTAAAACAACAGCCTAAACAGAAAATTAAAAGATCCAGAACTCTTCTTGTGACCAGGTGAAACAAAAATTGCAAAACTGGATTTCACTAAAAGTGTGACCTCTCTTGACTCAGAGGCGACCCACACACATGAAAAACACTGCACCTCTCCTGTAATCATCATTATTGATTTTTATTGGACTTAAGCCTAATTAAGCCTGAGTTTGTGATCTAAGTGTTTTGTCTGTTTTTGTTTTTTTTTTTTAATGTGGAGAAGATGATTGAACCTGGATTGGTGACATTATAATTCAGCAGTGCCCCCTCCTCCTCCTCCTCTTCCAGAGAGAGAGAGAGAGAGAGAGAGAGAGAGAGAGAGAGAGAGAGAGAGGGGAAGTCACTGAAATATCCTAAGAAGCAAAAGGGGAAGTCATTTAGAATTAATAACTGAGCTTATCAGTTTGGTGCCACATTATTAATATCCATGTTGTTCCTGTCATATGCTGCTTTGCGTCTCTTGAATAAACTGCTTCATCATTATTCTCTGAGTGACTGGATTCTGTTGTCATTGTCTAATTTAAAGTCCTGTCTAAAAAATCCTAAATGAATGATAAATTCTTGCCTTAAACATCATTGCTAACTAAAATAATAATAATAATGATAATAAGTTCTATGCAATATAAAAACAGTGTGTCATACAAACTCTATGTGGTGAGACATAAATATTAAAAAAAAGACTCACACAGACTGCAGAAACCTTTAAAATTTGTGAACAGCTTTGTGCTTTTACACAAATGTAGATTTGGGCAGAAATAAATCTCAATATCCAGCAAAAAGACCAAACTGAAAAATACCTCAATTGTCAATTTTATTAAAAAGAAAAGGAAAATATTTTCCCTGTTCTGCATCCGAGCCACAGACAGATATCACCAGACCCTCGTTTAAGCACAGATGGAAGTCATGTATGGAAATAAAGGAGGAGAGGATGGTTAATTCTGCTCTGAGCTGGGTCGGCGAGGAAACAGGACCCTGCAAATCTGATCAGCTCACTTAACAGGATAATTCCAGACCTCAGCAGCCCAAAACACATTTACAGGAGTGTGTTGTGTTGGTGATTATGGCGATGGTAGTAACTGATGGTAGTGAGTTCAGACATCCTAACATATGATCTTAGGAACAAAAAGTGACTTTCAAAACAGTTTGAAAGTCCCCTTTAAGATTAGAATATCAACCAGAGTAAATTAGCTGGGTCTTGGTTTTCTGGTTTTTCTCCTGTCCTGCTGACTCCATGTCTGTCTGGCTCTCCAATGAAGATTCAAAGCTGGGGATAATAAAAAAAAAAAAAAAGACACAGAGGCAGAGCAGGTTTCACGTTCATGACCTGTGTCTATGTGTTGACTGGTCATCTTCCTCTTCTTACATGGTAGATAGGTCCACCCAACTTATAGATCCATTAGCTAAAAAAATGGTTCATGTCGGGTTTATACTGGTATCCGACTTTCTTCTCATCTAATAGTAACATATTCCTTACTAACAGTACATAAGATACACTATATTCCCAAAGGTATTTGCTCACTCATCCAAATGATCAGAATCAGGTGTTCCAATCACTTCCATGTTCACAGGTGTATAAATTAAGCACAGAGGCAGGCAGGCTGTTTCTACAAACATTAGTGAAAGAATGGGTCGCTCTCAGGAGCTCAGTGAATTCCAGCGTGGAACTGTGATAGGATGACACCTGTGAAACTAATCCAGTCGTGAAATTTCCTCACTCCTAGGATATTCCACAGTCAACTGTCAGCTGTTTTATAAAGAAATAGAAGTGTTTGGGAACGACAGAAACTTAGCCATGAAGTAGTAGGACACGTAAACTGACAGAGCAGGGTCAGAGGATGCTGAAGCACATAGTGCGAAGAGGTCGCCAACTTTCTGCAGAGTCAATCACTCCAAACTTCATGTGGCCTTCAGATTAACTCAACAACAGTGCAGAGAGCTTCATGAATGGGTTTCCATGGTCGATCATCTGCATCCAAGCCAGACATCACCAAGTGCAATGCAAAGCGTTGAATACAGTGGTGTAAAGCAGCCGCCACTGGACTCTAGAGCAGTGGAGCATTGTACAATGGCAAAGTATGTGTATGTGTTATTCTCATTCATACCAAAAAGAAGGAACAACTTAAACAAATTCAGGGCAACATGTTCAAGGGTGCAGGATCAAATTATTATCATTCAAAAAGAATCAAAATAAATTGTTTCATTTCAGGTGCTTCCAACTACAATGCCATAAAAATCCTTACCCAGATGTGGTCATTAAATTCTGTCAGGTGTGAAATGATCAACAGAGAATGGGAATAAACATCCTGTCCCATCTTTCTCAACCAGCTAAGAACAGATCTATCTGTTCTAGATGCTAAGTACAATGTGCCCAACCACTTACACCAATGAAAAGCACCTATACATAACAGATTTTTAGTATTACACACATCACATGTTGCTCCAATTACTGAGCTATGTCTGAATGGAATTTTGTTTTGGCTTAAAGAAAAAAAAAAAAAACTTTACAAAACCCATCAAAACACTCACCTTTTAGATTTATCCGAATGTGAAAGAAAGTAGTGCCAGCACAGTTGCTCTCCAGGTGCTCCAGATTCCATCCACAGTCCAAAAAAAAATGAATGCTAGCAAAATTCTCTCATACCAGCCTACAAACCACTGATAACTACTGATACACAGGATAAAAATAACTATGAGATCAGTGTTGACTGAGGAGGTCACCTCAGTGCTACAGGACTGCTGGGGTAGCGTGGACTGGGGTTTGTGGGGTTTGTAGACCTGGATGAATATGCTGGATCAACTCTAGGATACATACATTTCTGCACCGCAAATGTCCAGACCATAAAAGACATTAAAGGTGTTTCCTAACCAAAGGATATGGATCATTAGCACGGTGAAAGCAGCCTGTAAGATCGTCCAATTACGTTGGCCAATTTACCTGACATCCTGGGGTTACGCTCCTCATGGCAACAGTTTTTAGGCATGTGATGAGGGAATAATGGCTTGGTCCTGATCACCCCCCCCCCCCACCCCCCCCCCCCCCCCCCCCCAAAAAAAAAAAAATTTAACTTCAGAAGGACGAAGAGTGATGGACACCCCCTCTTCCACATACATGGCAAGGTAGTGGAGTGTGAGTAAAATATGTAAAGTTCCTAGAAGTCACTGTGTCTGGGTTGCTAACAGACCTCAAACTTTATTTTTAAAAAAGCACATCAGACTCCTTCAGAATCTGATGCTGAATTTTTTATGAGCGTACCAGAGAGAGCATCCTCACTAACTCTGTTATTGTGCATTATGGCGACTGGACAAAGACCTGCAGCAGATGGCGAGGTCGGCCCAGTGTGTCATAGGCTAGAACTCCCTAATCTTGATTCCACATGTGCCAGCAGACTGAGGAAGAGGACCAGCAGTATCAGCATGGATATGACTCATCCAGGGAGCTCACTGCTTGAACCGCTGTCATCTGAGAAGCTGTTCAGGACAATAACATGCAGCACCAACAGGATGAGAAGCAGCTTCTTCAGATCAGCGCGGTGCAGACCTTCCTACATGGCGTTGGGTTAAACCACAGGTACAAATGGCAGTGCAAAACATCACGTGGGTTTTAACGCGGGGTTAAACTCCTGAACCTCAGCTAAGCTAGTGACAGTGCCGCTGGCCCCAGTGTGCTTTTTGTGAGATTTCCATGTCTGTCCTGTTCGTTTGAAGGCTTTCACAGTCTGCGCATCATAAAGAAGCTTTAATCCACCCTGTTGACCATGAAAAAACTGAACTCAGAGGATAACATGGCACAATGTCGTTTCTCTACATTCACCTGTCTGGTTGCTTACAAATGGTTTGGTCCTGGATTTAAGATTTGTATAGAAGTTTCAAAATCAGTCTTCAAAAGGATTTCCCTTAAAGGCACCTGGAAGACTGACTGAGTTCAAAGACCCAGATTTTTCTCAAATTCCTGTCTTTGTCAGAACTAAATATTACCCTGAAGTACGGTTTGAGTTGACATGCTGTTCTTATTATTCTTCCAAGCTGAGTTTGCATTTTTCTGAATAATTACAATTTCTGAATTTAATGTTCTGTTTCTACAGATGCACATCATTGATGTCAGTTACATGTGAGCATTAACTGGACACATAACATGTTTCATGTTGTTTTTGTTTTTTTGATTGTTTTTTTTTTTATTTTATTTTTTTCCAGAAACTGCAGCGCAGATTTCTATGACCAGGAAGTAAGTTCCTCTTTGACTCGGCCGTCACAGTTTGGCAGAAACCCAGTTTCAACAGCTGAGCACCAGGCAGCTGCTGAACTAGAATTTTCACAGCTCTGTTGGGGAATTTCTGAACTCTTTGACATTCCTTTAAACAATTAACCAGGGCATTTTCAAAAACAAGGTACTAGGACTGCTGCTGTGTTTTTCATGTTTATTAAAGATGTTGGACCTTGTTTTTATGCTTTTTCACTGTTGTGAAAGAGACTAGTTGCTTCAGTGTTCTCAGCCATGAAAAAATAAATTCTGTTCATCAAAAACATATGTGTCAGTTGCATGTCAATGTACATGTTTAAACACTGGTAACAGAGCATTCGTAGCATTGCGCTCCTCAGTGATCATCTATGGGTTACAAAAGGGTTATTGTCTGTTTTGTTGTTGCTGGGGGATTTTTTTTTTTTTTTTTTTTGTGGGAGTATGAAGGGTAAATGTGTCCTTCACCAGTCCTCTCTGGCAGTAAATTCTAACGTCTTTATTAATATCTTAAATCCTGATTTCATCAGAGAGGACCAAAAAACACCAGCAGTGAAACATTTAAAGACAAGACAGTTAAAGAGACAGGACAGTGAGGGTGTGGTGTGTGCTGTGTGGTGAAGTGTGAGGGATGTTGTGTAGTGGATTGTGTTGTGACAGTGAACAAACTCAGAGGATGATATGTAAGAAAACTGGATGAACACCTTCTACCAAGCTATAGACCTGTATATGGAGAACTGATGTAAACATTATTGATTGATTGTGTTGACAGTAGAGGGAGGGTGTTGGGGGAGGAGAATAAATGTGTCCGTGCCCATATACACACATGTAAGTTACCCAAGTACCAAGGAAACTGTTACCACTATTGCCATCACCACTCTCCTTATCTTAGTCCATCTCAAGTCCTCCTGCGGGTGACAAAACGCCACCTAACTCCCATCACCCCAGGGCCAGACTGGCTTAAGAGATCCCCGAGGCATACGTCCACTGACAGGAGGGCCAGGCAGGGCCCCAGAAGGCCAGAACCGCGACGAGGCCAGCCCACCCCCACCAGGCCCCACCTCCACTAGGCCCCAAGCCCACAGCAGCAACACCGCAGAAAATGCAGACCCGGTAGCCGTCACCCCATGCAGCCCAGGGACAGCCAAGCTCCCCCCCGCCCCCACCAACTGCCAGCAGGGAGCGGAAGGGGGAGACAGGCGGGACAGAGAGAGGGAAGGAGAGGGAAATCAGGGGGACGTGACCCCCCCAGGCAAACCGAGACAGCCACCACCCCCCGCCTGCTGCCCCCCCACAGCACAGCAGTGGCGACAAATGAGGGGAAGCAGCCCGCACCGGATGGCCGCGCAAGGAAGGCCGCACAGCACCCCACCCACACCACTGCACACCAGCCCGCAGCAAGCCAACACCCCCCACACCGGAGCCACACCAGGCACCTAGCCCACTAGCAGGGGCGCACCCGGGCCCACGCATCGGCACAGGGACCCCCCCCGGCGGAGGGCCCCCAAAAACAGGGACACGCCCCAGTGGCCAGGACCCACGACCACACCCCAAATCCCCCGCAGGGCAGGGAGGGACGAAACGAAAAAAGAGGCAATACGGCCGGCCCAGCCCCCCATCCTCCCCCCGACATGTGTGTTATGTGTATGTGTCTTCTTCTGTATTTTTTTTTTATTATTATTTTGTGTGTGTAAGCTAAGTGCATTAAAATCGACTTGGGGTGCAGAGGATGGATGGTCCCCCTGCACCCCGGCTTCTAATTCACTTTGTATGTTATGTATTTGGGGGGGGGGATGGGGGCAAGCATGAGCAAAGGCCACCCCCCCCACCCCCAGGGAACTGGGGCAGCCATCGGGGCCCCGCCATGGGGCGTACCCCCGGCCCTAAAGGGCCAACTACCACTACTGAGGTTGCAGGGGAATTTGGCCAAATACAGCCGAGCTTAAAATTGCAAATTGCATGAGAAAATTTAATGTATTGGTGCATTTTAGTTTTATTTATTAATAGCAATCATCAACTAGCTGCAATTCTAACAATGTTTCTGGTGGTTTCTGGTGTTTTGCGAGTTTCTCCAGGTCTTCAGAGTTGGAAGGTGTCCCTGCAGAGCATATAGGGCCTCACCACCGAGAACAAAGACAGGCCATGAATGATTTGAAAACACTGCTGAAGTGGCTTTTGCACAGTAAGAGTCAGAGGTGATGATCAGGCCTTTCCCTTTTGTCCAGCTCATCAGTATTTGTTCAGATCCAAGAAAATATGCTTTACAGCTTTTTTAAAATTCCCAAAAAAGGATAAATTAGCAAATGAAATAATCACATCAATCAATACACAACATTGATGTGTTGTGTTATACTCACCAAACCTGCTGACTATTCAATGCTTGAATGGCCCATATTCATCTCTTTTGGTCAGTGTCTATAAATGCATTTACTATTCTTCAGTTATCTCTAACTGATTAGTCTGTGGCCAAATCAAGGTGCCAACAGAACATTTAACAGGCAGGACAACTAGAATTTATGAAAGAGGTTTTTACTGTCACAGCCAGTTATAAAACAGTATTATATGAGGGACCTCTCAGTAAAAGCATAATATTATTATTACTATCATTAATTATTTAAATTAATGTTATAAATATTATATGGTTATATAATTGAATGCTGATAAGGGCGACTCCACCACCAGTTGAAACGCCATCCTTGGTTATTACAGAGTCTCTCTCCATCTATAAAGATATTTCATGTGCTGGCAGCACACTGTCAAAGACAAAAAGGCAGAGTAATGAAGATAGATTGATTTTTCTGTGTTAGTGATTCCTGGAGAAACCAAAAAAAACACACCACACAAGTAATATCTAACTGTAAGTACATATTTAAATGATGAAAGAGATGACAGTGATTGTAATTAAGCTGCAGCAGACAGCTTTCCAGTGCTGCATAAAAAAAAGGAGAAGAAGACAACAACAAATAGTTTCATGAGATGATTTCTAATTATGGGCTGTGTGTGCTAGTGCAAGGAGCGCATGTGTCCTTGCCATTATCTGAATGCCACAGGCAACTACAGGATGCTGACCTGCAAAGCGTCGTGAGTGCCCCCAGGTGGTTCTAAGAGAAACTGCACCACAGGTCAGAATGGCAGCCATTTTACTCTCACAGGTCTCATCTGCATGACTCGCTGCAGATAAATCAATGCTCTCAAGGTAGAAACTCTCTCTGTGAGAGTTGAAGTCAAGTTCAATTCAACACACATTAAGATTTCAGCGCATGCCATGAGCAAGGTACTGCTCATGCTTCTTTTTCATCATCTCAAGTAAACAGCAGGTGCAGGGACGTGGAAGCTGGTTGTACAAGTTTTGCCTGAAGCGGCTTTAAAACTAGCATCAGTATGTATTCCAAAATTTGAATTCAATGTAACTGACCCTTCATCTTTATGCTTAGAGTCGGCTTCAAAATGTTTCTGTTGGTTCCACCACTGTGTTTCATGTCTATTGGTACACAGTAGGAGAAAATCATCACAGGAGTCTACACAATCCATAAATGTCATTTCAGAACTTCTACATCTCTTTACCAAAAGAAAAAAAAAACAAAACAGAAAAACAATCTTTAAAGATATAACTGCTTTGTTTATAGGTGACAATATTTCTGCTGAGCAGCCTCAGAGCATCACAAAAAAGCCCAAATTATTGCCACCAACAATCATTTTTAATAATCTGAATGTCTGTAATGGAAAACAAAGATTCATAAAATCTTCATGCAAGATGTTCTTATATATTCTACTTAAAAGACAATACCGTGCATCCCATTGGCATGTAAGCCCTTCAGTGTGGCTTAGCCTCCATATCTGTGATCAAAAACACACATTAGGATGTTTATAAATGAATTATAATATTTTCAGAGCCTGGAATTCAGTTTGTTCAAGGGACTAAAAATTGAGCCACACGTTGACAGGAAGGATGACAGTCTTCAATCAAACTTTATTCATATAGCAGTGCAAAAACATGGTGTTTGGTGTCAGTACACGGCGCAGTTTCTACAGTTGTTTAAGATCAGAACATCTTAAACTGTGATTTCTATTTGCTTTATCTTGGCCACGATGTCCAGAACAGAATGTGCAGACTGTACGTTGGTGAGCCCTCTTGAGTTCGGAGGCTACCACCGAAGCATAGATGCGGTCATGGAAGTGAGTCATCAGTATGCATTGACAACACCTGAAAATAAACTGCTCTGTTATAGTGTTTATGGGTGCCGAAAATGCTTAAAAAAAGAGGCAAACTTGGGAATTCTTATTTTTCTTTAGAATGGCGCTTGGTCACATTGCTTAATGCGTCATTTCAAGTTGCATTTTAACTGGCGAGCAAGTAGACGGAGTGGTAGGATTTCTGACACTGTCAGAAAATGTTATTGGGTGCACTTTGGTTGCAAGACCAGTGTGACATCTGCCCCCTAACCGTTCACACTGTAGGACGTAGGACAGTCGACGTGCATAAGAGATATCCCCAAAATTCTTTGATATGCGACAGCCCACAATCTTGCAGTGTGAAGGGGCCTTAAGACATCTAGTCCTAAAGAGACTACACTCGTGTAGTCTTGCTATCTTCAGGATGGTTCACTCCAGTCTTGGGAGAAGTCAGTCACAAAGTGAAAAATTATCACCTTGCTGAAGTCTGTTTCACTGGCCAACCATTTTAACAGTACATGATAGATGAAAACTTTACAGGGACGTTTAGCTTAATTGGTCCTGCCTCACAACATTAAACCACTGGAATAAATCTGTGGTGAAAATCTCACATCAAACCTTAATCATGTTATACACACACGCTAACTCCTTCATAGCTATAGTTAAGTCTGTGGTGAAGAGTGCAAATTTACTGCAGTCGCTAGGACTGTTCTGGAGACTCTAGAGCTGATTCAGTGAAAAAGAATGCTGCATAAGATTAAAAAATTATGTTGGACAACAACAAAGCAGCGATTAAACAATGACCTCTCCTCAGTCAGAGGCTTCTTCAAGTTCGCCGCTAGTGCAGGAGAACCTTACTGCCTACAGCTTATAATACTGCAACGACAGCATAAAGTGAGCTTTTGAAGTTGAACTGAATTGAATTGAACTGAATTGAGCTGAAATTGTTTCTGTGGCCATCATGGACGACAAATTTGATGCCTTAAATTTGTCCTATGGTCCTCACTGATACAAGAATGACTTCAAACTCTGGACAAAGGATGAACCCAATCAGCACAACAAGGGGATGGTGACAGACAGGCCATTGTTATGTTTTGTCAATATGCCCAGCCAAATAAAAAGCAGTTAGCCATTTTAGTTAGAAAGTTGCATCAACAATTCACGTCAACATTTATGTTAGTTATGAGGCTAACTCTCTACTCATCTGTTAAACAGTTTTGGGAATATACATGCATTTTTGGAAGCGCTTTCCTCTGAATCATATAATTGTACATTTGGTAGGTTACGCTGTTCTAAAAATGCAACATTTGATTTTTTTTTTCCATGTCTTTCAGATATTTATATATAGGCAAAAATCCTTACATTTTTTTCCACTGCTAACATGTCATTTGAAATGTGATATCGAAGCAAATTCACAGCCTTCATACTGTCTCCAACCCTCAGAGCAAGAGACACGTACAGCACTGACAGTAGACTATGATGTGATAACTTTGGAAGTCAACATGTCAGAATGTAGAAATAAGCTCTTTATTTTTGGATCTGCTTCTCAGATTCTCTCCAAAGTTCTAACAAAACCTTTGTGAGCTCACTCCTCGGCTCATCTGTCAAAAAGAGTATTTCTTTTGTCTTCCTTGAAAATGCCTTTGATACTGCATCAGCATAGACTGACTTTTTGACCGCGTCCCACGTGTTTGACGGTCCTGTCTGGCTTCAGTCTACTCCAGCAGACAGCAGACAGTCTTTGACTGGCTCTATCAAGGCTCCGTCTTCTTCCCTTTTCATGCCTCTCTCTTTCAATTCTTATTGTCAGATTCCACAGTGCTGCAGTTTATAACTGATGTCTTTTACAGCACAACTTCATCGACTCACCTGAGAAGAACCTTTCATTTTGTTGCTCGTGGATTTGAAACAAAAAAAAGGTCAAAGTTGTTTATTCCTGAACTACAGCAGAGTGAATTTTGCCACTGGTGTGCATCTTTGTCTGTGTGTATGATGCAAAAAAAAAAAAAAACCTTCTTGAATAATGCTTTTGAGCACTGCTAGGGGTTAAAAATCTCTTAGGATTCCTTCCAAGGTTGAAAAAAACTAGCTTTCATCTAATGAGAATTCTTTGCATGGTGTCTTGTCTTCCTGTAGCAACCCTTTTGGCGTGCTTCTTCCTCTGCCACATACTTTTGATTGCATCATAACACATGAAAAAAAAGCTGCCGATGTGGAAAAAAATAAAATGAAATACATCCACAACCTTGTTATAATTTACAGTAAGATAGTCTGTTGAATGTGCTCCAATATCTCCCACGTTGCATCAGCAGGTACATCCAATAAAGGAAATGAGTGAAGTCAAGTAGAAAAAAGGCAACAAGTTAACCAATGTCAGCAGTCTTAACAAACAAACTGACAATTTCGTTGTTCTAGTCACATTAAAGGTTCTAGTTTTCAAGGACTGCAAGAAGGGTTTGTGAGAGGTATGTGAAGGATTTTCAACAAGACACTTTAAATATTAATGAGTAAGTTGCACACAATCATATCCTGCTTTGCTTTCTTTCTCTTATTCTTCACTTCCTTCTTGTCATAGACAGCATTCTTTGCATATCCTCCTGCTGCTTCTTCTCCAGTTTCTTCATCTTGTAATCCCATTTGGGGATCTGGAGCTTGGTCGGGTTACCGCCGCGTCTGAGTTTTTCCGGCATGAAGCTCGGAGGAGGAGCTTTGCAGAGCGTCACCTTTGGCACAATAATGCCCGGACGCACACTGCTCCTCCTGAGCATGTTAAGCGGGAGAAGGCTGGCTCGTCTGATGGCCACTGTGGACGCCGTGGCCACGTCGCTGAGCAGCTGGGGCTGCAGGCTCGCCCTGCGATCCCTCACCTTTGGAATGAGGAGAACCCGTGAGTTCTGAAAAAATTTCTTGTAGTTGTTCAGTCTGTCAGGACCCAAGCGCTTCAGCTCTGCCAACCTTTGCCTTCTCAAAATCTCCTGCACAGCAGGACGACGTTTACCGATACCCGGCGGGCTGCCCGGGCACACAGTGTGGCATGCAGTGGCAACGAATGGACTGGATATGCAGGTGGTGGCTCGAACCATGTGCTCCAGAACACCGTTATCCACTGGGTTCACCTTGTTGTTGATGTAGAAACTATAAGGGCAGCAAGACAGGCAGTTGATCAAATGCCTCCAGCAGGTCTTTGGCTCTTGGGCCTGGGACACCAGCTCCTGCAAGAGAACACGTTTTGGGATTTTGAATAAGAACGAAATGGTGGATTTAGTCGCGAGACTGAATTCAGAAGCAATGTATTAACCTCTAACATGGGCCACTCCAGGGAAAAGGAGTCACAGAACTGCTCAGCGCAACGGCTTTGACATAAGCATGTCCATTAGGTTGGCTGTCTCATACCGACCAGTAAAGAGAGCCCACTCTCTAGGCGTCATACGGCGACCGAAGTCTTTGGCCCAGATATCACCCCCTGGAACATAAAAACACGATGAGGTGATCTGGTGTGAAGACAATGAGTCCTGGACTCTACTTTTTCCATTAAATGTAACAACTGTGCCATCTGTATGATTTTAACTGGAGTGTGTTGCATTGTTCATACCTGCCATCATGAGTGCTCTCACACACTCAGGTCTGCCCTGCATGGCAGCTTTCATCAAAGCAGTGAAACCGTGACAGTTCCTCCTCTCAATATCCAAACCAGGAAAGTAGTTCAGCAGATAGCTGGAAATGATTACATGGCCTGCAGCCCAGAGAGAAACACAGGTTATGGATCATTACAACACTGCCAAAGCACCTTCTTGCTCCACATATTGTGATATACTTAAAAAAAAAACATTAATTATTACAGGATAATCATTTTTACTTCTTCCTCACTTCTTGTGGATGCATTTTTTATTATAGTACAAGTGGATATGAATAATAATTGTGTATTTTCTTTGATTGTATTTTCATACATTTAATGTTTTACAAACACATCCCAGATTTTGATACTTGTTCAGATTTTTGTGTGCCACATACACTGCTCTACAATCTTTACTATACAAAAGGAACAATTAAAGTTGTTATGTTCTCAACCCTGGTTAATGTATATCAAGTCATATTTTGTTTTGGTTTTCGTTGGTAATGTCTAAATATGCACCAGTAAGACAAAACCACTGGTGAGTACTGTAAATGGTAAATGGACTCCACTTATATAGCGCCTTCCAGACAGCATCGAGGGGCTCTTAAAGCGCTTTACATTGGCCTCTCATGCACACATTCATGCACACATTCACACATCAGTGGGTGGTGTTGCCATGCGAGACGCTGCCAGGCCCACTGGGGGCAAGTTAGGGATCAAGGACACTTTGACATGTGGACAGTTGGAGCGGGGATCGAACCACCAACCTTACAGTGGCTGGACAACCCGCTCTACCAACACATATAACCAGAGTGCGAATTATACAATGACAATTGGGGGGGGGGTCAACATTTTCTAGAGATGAAAAAATGACAATTTGTCCCTTCTTTAGGGCCGGTCGAAGTTGTAATTGGGGGGGTCAAACCCCCCAAACCCCCCTGTAATTTGCACTATGCATATAACATTAATCATCTGATTGTAAAGAAAACCTTAAACCCGGGCATCCATGTCAGTGTTTGAGTGACAACACGTAAACATTTTGGAGACTAAGGCTTCCCTCACATGGCAACAGCAGGAGACAGCAGTTTACCTGAGCAAAGACTAAAGAGCCTGAGGGGACTTCCCACAACCAATCTGATCAAGCATCTCCGTGTGTCTAAACACACTTTATTTTTGTTAATCCTTATACCTGATAATTATATATGTACATTTCTATTGCACATGTGCATTGTATTGCACATTTATATTGATACAGTGACTCATAATGGAACAGCCAAGAACCAATTTCATCAAAGTTGAATCCAGAGGAAGCAGACAAAATCTTTGAATCAAAAGGGAGAAGAAATGGGATGGCTGGCCAGGTAACCAAACTATTCAGTTTTAACATTTTAAAATTTCAATGAGTTTTAACATTTCATAGGTGTTCTTAAAGTAGCTGATGCTAAAAACATGGCTGGGTAAAAGTGCCAGTGGTTCAGTGTTCAGACACCTTTTGTTTCTAATTATGGAGTCTGCTGCAGGGCTGTACGGTCACAACATTGGTCACTTGTTTCCCGAAGTTGTTGCAGAAGCTTTTCTAATGAAAGGGAATCGATACTTCTTTTAATGATGCAGAAAATTAAGAGAATGTCCACCGCCATTCTTCATAGGACGGAGTGAGCTATTCGTCATCGTTAGGGGATGTCTGATACATGTGGCTGCTTCACCCTGAAGTTACTTATGATGATACTCTCTAATACCCGCAAATAACTCAGATAAATGTGAAACTTGCAGCTTCAAGCACCAGACCTGAAAATATGCACTGTTTTTTTAATGAAAGCCAATAATAAATGTCCCCAACCTGCTTACACGAAGTGAAATTTCCTCCACTGTAAACTGACTAGCAAGAGTGAACAGATGAGATATTAGCTAAACTGTTATAAAAGATGAAGCTGGTAAATTGTCCATGGCTGCATAAATTACAAGATGTATTATTTAAATGTCAGATAAAGAAACTTTAATGTGTGTATATCCATCGGATCATCTGTCAGCTTTCTGTCATTTATGCTGGACTCAGGTCACAGAGCAGCTAATGAGCAGAAATTCCCAGTCCTCCCTCTCCCCACCCACCAACTCTGTCACTTCTGAGGGGACAGCTAGACTAGACTCAGGTCAAAAATGAAAATTCATCAGCACGTTTGTCATCAACTTCTAGTTCCCTTCCTGTGGGGACTTATTTGAAACAACTCCCCTGGGCGGCTTCTGTAAGGCATCTTGACCAGATACCTCAACCCACTCAATAGACTTGTTTGGATGTTGAGAAACAATGACTCCACTGTGAACCCCTCCTGACCCAGCACCTCAGGGTGAGCCCAGTCCCCCTTTGGGAGGAGCTAATATCAGCCGCTTGTGTTTGTGGTCTCGTTCAGAAATAGGGATTTTTATATGTGGAATGAGAAACAGTTTTGGTTTCCACAGATAGATTTCACATCCAACAGCTCTTTGGGGAATGCATTTTTATGCACCTCATTTGGAAAACTTATATAAGGTTAGATTTATGGCTTTTTTTTTCACTTGAGCTACTTAGTGATTAACATTTTAGAAAAATTTGACATCAGCTGTGAATTTAAAGGAAAAAGAGCATAATCATTATTATTTTAATTATATGGCTTGCTGTGCTGTTAACTGTACTAACAGACCATTGGATCTGAGCTGGTCTTTAGGGGTCAGGGCCTCTGAACGGCTCAAAGACTTTAGCTGGTGCCAAAGTTTAGCTCAGCAGCCAGATTCATTCTCTAGTTTGTTATCTGATAACTCTTGCAACAGCCAGGTGCTCTGATCAAGCGACCTGCACCTTGAACCAGTTTAGGACCCTTCCAAGTTGACTAACCAGATCAATTAATAACTGTCCACCAACTGTAAGCCAAGCAGTCTAGACGACAAAGTCTGTGGGTCAACCTGCTGGCCTAGTATTCCGGCGGCCCGGTAACTGTGAAGCTCTGCTTGTCCTCATTTCTACCTCAGCCGAATGAGGATGGATAAATAGATTCAATCAAAATGAATGTAATGTTAGTGAGCCTCATAGATTAACATGTACAAAGCCAAGCTAAAATAACCAGCTACTGTTGACTGAGCTAAGGTGGACATGTTCCAGACAGCTTTCAAGCTTGCACGATCATCCTATTTGAGCATTTTTTGATTAACCAGTTCAGGGTGGAGTCAGTTTTGGCCAACATAGCATCATGAAGAGTGACGGCAAAACGGGCTTCAAAAGCACTCTTCAGAAAACCTGTGGGTGACACCACACGGATTTGTCCAGTTCTTTTTTTATACAGTTTATGGTTGTACCTTTCTTCATGAAGAATTTGAGATATTTAAACTTCTCCATTTGAGGCAGGAACTTGCTCCCATCCACTCTTTTCAAACTGAGAAGCACAGTCTTAGACTTAGAGGAGATCAATGTCATCCCAGCTGAATTACACTCAGAGCCCTGGCATTGGCACTGTCAGGAACGGTGATCAGTGTGATCCCATTAAAGAAAAAAAATAATAAATAAATAACAGGTACCCTGGTCTGCCAAACCAGAGATAACGTCCTCGACTTCTATGCCATGCTGCACATGCATGTAAACCATTAGCTGTTTAACTCCCTCAGGAATCTCAGCTCTAGGGGAAGGCAAGCCTCCTCAGAGCTCAGACTTTTTCTATGTCAGGAGGTGTCTGATTGAGAAGTGTTCCATGTAGCACCAGACTTTATCACCAGTTCAGGTCAGGAGAACTCTGTACCCCTTCCTAAGGTGACTGATGTCAATGTCTTTGAGGTCAACAGGAGGCACTGTGCCACATTTTTACCAAAGTCTGGGGTCCCACACACTAATCAAACTGTGTAGAGTTCCTCCTTCACCTCCTTTAAACTTTGTTGACCGCTGCCAAGTTGCCATCATGATGAGCACCAACCACCTTAAAGCTTCATCCAAATGTCCTAAAGATATGGCTGCAGATCTGATGCTATAACTGTGACTAACACATAAGTCCAACAACAGAACTTTGCTTGGATTCAGATTGATCAGGCTGTTCAAACCACTCACACCCCTTTAGGTTTCACTGTCAGTGAGTGTTTAACTCCCACTGCAGGAAACTGGATTCAGGCATTGCACCTTCCAAACTGTTGGGCACAAAGCACAGTCAGTCAGGGTGCTTTCCCTAACTCAAAGATACAGGGAAGAAATCTTGTGGTCCACTGGAGGAAACTTCAACATCCGACTGCCAAGATGTGGGGCTACAACTTCAACTATTCCCCGGTAACTTGTTTAGCCTGTGAACAGCCATACCGTCAGGACAGACCACTGAGCCCTCACCCATGAGCCTCAGAGGAAATGCCCCTGATCAGTTCTCCCACTGTAATGATGAATTAGCCCACAAATGGAGATGTCCCGATGATTTTCATGTAAGTATCTGGTTAGTTGAGCTTTTTAATTTGCCAATGATACTAGCAATCAGTTAAGTTGCCACCTTACAAAAAAAAAAACAAAAACAAAAACTGAGATATCAACTACGTGCGTTTTTTCCAAATGTATTAAGAGATGGAAGATGAAATTCCAGAACTGGCAATGCATCTTATTTCAAAGGTTGTCATTTACCTGCTTGTGCTGCAGTAATAAGGGCAGTGTTGCCCTCATTGTCCTGCCAGTTAATATCCAGATACGGGCACTGAGACAGGGCGATGACCACATCCACGTAGCCATGGTAACACGCCACAATGAGGCCAGACTGAAACACAAAAAACAAAGGATTCATTCTCTTCATCTCTCTTTATGCTTGATTTGTTTTTGGTTCTTTAAAAGCACCAACATTGTTATTCAAGCTACAATTAATAATTTTTTTTTATCACGGCTCCATACATATATCTTCCCACAGAACAAAATCATTGATTGCAATGATCCTCATCCGCTGGGAACAGAGACTTAATAGTGTTGATGTGGGCTCATAATGGTTTCCCAGCCAAGCGCTGCACACTGTAGTCAATGCTCATTGATTTGAACTTATTCCTTCATCAATGTGGGCAGCCTTTGTCTGACTGTCAACAAAATTTAGCAAATTAGTTAAAATGTTATTACATTTAATGGAGAAGTGCAGGAAAGAATAAATACATTACAAGCTTTAAATGCACCTGAAGCACCCAGACTACATTTGTAAATTCTTTGATAGATGTGGTCTTGTCAGACAACGACCTTTTTCTTCTTCTCCAGAGTCTGACCTTTATTTTCTCAGTTAATGGAAGACCCAATTTCTTTTCCCTACTTTTTTTTTAAAGTATCCTCACTAATGAGTGGTTTTCTTAAGGCTTCACAGCTCTTTAGTCCCAGGACTCTGTGTTCTGTTTGCTTGTGTGTGTGTGTGGAAACACACCATTATCATTGCTGTTAAAGTGATCTTCACTCACAACATTTCATTTTTTTTCTTTTCTGACTACATTTCTTCCTTAAAGATCATGGTTCCCTACCATCCTTGTAGTTTCTTTCTTTCTTTTCTTTTTATTTTAGATTTTAGACCACTAGAAAAGAAAAGAAGTTGTGAAAGACCCAGTTTCAATAATGTGTCCCACAGTTTTTAATGCCATTTTAGCAGTTTTACAATCTATTTAGTTGCTTTGTTTGCTTGTTAAAGGCCAGTAATTTAACACCTCTAAAACAGAGCAACAAATTCACAGGGTGTGCCTCCCAATATTGTTTTTTACGGTTTAAGGTTAACGTTTAAACAGCTGAAACATAATAATTACTGCAATACCTTTCAGATAGAAACCAATCACATATTTACTTGGTTGATCCATGTGATAACTTGTTTTTTTTTGTTTGTTGGTTTGTTTGGCAAGGCTAAAGATTTAAAATGTGACCACCTGAAATAATTACTGTGTCAGTAGAAGTTTAAATTTTGATAAATATGTAATTAATTAGCCAAAGCAGCACTTTACTTAAGTCCACAGGTGCATACATTATCCCAACACAATCTTAAATGCTCCTAAAGTTACAGCCACAGTACTCCAGGAAAGTCTCCTCCGTCTTCTCCAGCTCTACGGGCAGTAGAGTATCTTTTACTCAATCCTAAGGTCAGTCTTCCTGGTCTTCTAAGAGCTGAGCCCTCAGGGCAAGCTGTTTCATTGCATCGTCACTATGCACTTTGCACTACCCATCTGTCGACAGAGGCTTAACCCGCTCTGAAGACTAACCTCAGGCACCTGCCTCTGCTGACCTGACTGCAAAACCTGATGCCACTGCTACAGGGCTTTGATACTTTTTTGCTAAATCAAATTCCAACAACGAATTGCCATATTTTCTTATGATGGTGCTGGGAGAACACATTTGCCACAAAGACTACATTTTCTGAAGGGCTGTTACAGAATTTATTTTTACTTGGCATCATTTAATCATTGCTCATTTTAACTACAGAAAGCATCGCCACTTACTGAGCAGCCATGTATCTTTTCAACACCGCCTTCAGAACAGGCTTGTTCAGGTTTACAACAATACAGAACATTACTGAAGATCATGACTCCTTAAATGGACTGTAATATTGATGGACTGAGTTACTACTGCACACATAATTAAGTTAATCAAGTCTTATTGAATTGGATTTAATTTAATGTGAGTAGTTTGGGTTGTTGAGGTCATGTTTCTCCTTATCAAACAGAAATATCTTCAAGAATACTGGAAGTGAGTGAGGTCATAGTATTGTTGTTGACCCTCTAGGCCATAATGTGGGTTATTTTGGTTTTTAAGGTCATGTGTAGGTCAGTTAAAACCACAGCAGCGGTTTTTAAAACTGAGAGAAAACTTTGTGGTTCAGCACTGAAACATCTCCATGGACCAAAAACAACTGTTGCCCAGCTCATTATTTTAACTCACTGGACTACCACGACCTGGATAACTGTTAGTTTACATCAACAGATTGGGACTCTAAGTTTCTATCAGAAATGTTAAAGTGGTTTTAAATAATCAAAAGAAAAGAAATGCAGAGGCGCCTGAAAACTTTGCATTTCATGAAAAACGACAGAATCCAGACACCTACTCTTCTGTTCCTGTCTGTTTCCTTGACTTCCTCTTCCGTAACTCCTTGCCTGATCATAATCTTGACTATGATGGCATTGTTGTTGCAGCAGGCCTTGAAGAAAGATATTGGTTCAGGACTGTCCGGGCTTGGACAGCGGTACATGTGGGAGATGACTGATTTATCTGGCGGGTAGAAGGAATCGTCCGAAGCAATGCTCTGTATGTCTGAGCGATCTGAAAGGGCTTCAAAGTCCAGTTCCTCAAACTCCTGATATATGTCGTCCTCATCTTCCCAGTAGTTCCGTGTGTAATCAACGTCAGTCTCCTCATCACTGTCCTCTCCAGAAATCTCGTCCTCTCCCCCATCTTCATCAGCTTCGCTGATGGTCATACCAGGTACGTCTGTAGCCACTTTGTTGTCTCTATACTCACCAGTCTTGGCAAGTTCAACTCCTCCGGCCACTCCATTCTCTTGAACCTTTAAATCTTTCCTTTGTTCTTCTGTTATTAACACCATTTAAATCTTCCCCTGCCTCCACTTACCTTTTTACAATTCTTGAATACTCCAAGGGTATCTAGAGTTTATATCCAGCAGCCTACTGCAGCGTGGCGTCTCATTCTACTCACCACCAGTTTAAATGTCACCAAGCAGATGACTTCTACCGGTTTGAGTCCCAGAGGAAGAGTCAACAGAGATCACAGGGAAGGCATAAGATCATTGCACTTGCCTCCAGTCCTCCACCATTGCTGAATGAATCTGATTGGGATGCTGAAGAGTTTACAACTCCCTACGACTCCACAAGCTAATGTCAACTGTTTGATCTTATGCATGATCTGAAGCACTCACTCTGGACTCATGAAGTGACCAAAAAGAGCGAGTGAAATGCAGCATCTTCCCTCCCCCCCAAAAAAACAGTCAAAATTGTGTTTTTAAGTAAATAACGGATGAATAGTTCCCGAATATCCATGAGTTCCGAAATGCATCCTTTTCCATGTGACTCTCCGTAAACCAGAAGCCCCGTCTGTCACATTCTAAGATCATCACACTCAAAGCCTTGAAATCCCAGGTTTTTGATGTCTTGGCAGGAAGCTAAAGTTGCCCTGAAGTAAAACAGGCAGAAGAGCCGGCGACTGTCTTCATTTGAAACTGATGGTAGTGAGCAACTAATCCTGTGTCTCCCAGTGGAAGAGCTCTGGGCTCTCTTTGATGATGGCCAGCAGTGGGATGAGAGGCTTTCTGTTGAACTGCCTCAGGATAATCCATTTAGATTTTCTCTCTACTGTAGCTGCAGCCCTTCTGTTAGAAAACACTTACCTCTATATTTGACTTCTTCAAGCACAAAGGGACAGTTGTAGCTTTTGAAGATATTTTCTTGCAATGGAATACATACTGTCGACGTTATAAAATGAACCCAGAAAATGTTTTATGTCTACAATATATTTAAAGCAGTTGAAGTAGATAAAGGCATAAAACTGCCATTGTTCAGATAAATATTTATTTACCACCTTGGTTCTAACATAGTTATGCTTATCAGTGAATTTATGTCATTAGTTTAAATAGTTAAGATGGCCCCACCCCCTCTTACTTTAGCTCCTGCAGCACTTAACACCGCCAACTTAAATTGGATTTCCTATCAACATGACCTCATTTGTATAAAGAGTTCTAAAGAAATCCTCTGATTTCTAATACCAGCGTTCCAGTGGGATAACTTTTGAAATAGTGCAAAACTCAGCAATAATAAAGTGACAGCAAATAGCATTGCAGCAAATAAATTTGGCAGAACAGAACACTGAAAAAAAAAAAAAAAAAAAAAAAAAAAAATATATATATATAGATATATATATATATATATATATATATATATATATATATATATATATATATATATATATATATATATATATATATATATAGATATTTATTTATTTATTTATTTTTTTTTAATGTCTGGTATCTCACTGGACACAAGTAAAAGTGATAACTGGAGTTCTAAAGGCAGTTACTGCAGAGACTTTGAATTATACAGTGATCCCTTATTTTTTGCGGTTAAAGGGGACCGGCGCCCCCCACTTAAATCAAAATCCGCGAACTGGAGCCGGAGCCCGCCGAGCCTCAATAATGTGTAAAATATGATTAAAAACCCCAAAAAAGTAGTGAGGCACTGCAGCGAAACAAGACAAAGGCTCAACTGTGGTCTTTCTGTTACCTTCACAGCCTCTGGTCTCTGAACCGTAGTAAACAAACTGCTGGTATTGTGCTATTTTTGGCTCATAATTAGCGGCTAACACGCTAACAACAACAAATTAAAAAGTCCGGTTTTCTCTGCATGGAACGAAAACTTTATTCTGGCACTGCAGGAACTTGTAACATCACACAGGTTGTATTGTTGGGCTCCTGTCGGTTAACAGAGAATATAAATCTATACATGCTGGGCTGCTGTTTATGCTCACTCCACTTTTCATCTAACCCCGTTTTCTTCTGCCGTCCCACGACACACACACTACATTACCCACAAGGCCACGTCATTACCCATAAGGCTACCTTCTTAGAGGGGCCAGGCTGGCTCACAACATTTCTTCCCTGTGAGAGAACGCGCACAACATCCTGTGATGTTTCCGCGATTTTTAAAATTTCTTTAAATTATATATTTCAGAAAAATCTGCGAATAACTAAAACCGCGGAACTTCCCTTAGCAAAAAGTAGTATACTTAAGTACATTTTTTAAAAGTATACTTGAGTATAAGTACAAGTATAGCAAGTATACTACAGAACATATACTTTTAGTGTACTGGAAAGTATACTGATTTTATACTTTTTTGGACTAAATTGGAACATTTTAAGTTTATAAAAGTATACTTGAAAATTTATTTTAAGTTTGCAACAGTCCCTACTGCGAATTGGTAAGGGATCACTGTATGTATACGTTTTGTTTTTTTAAACATACTTTCCTTCATTTGTTTTGTAAGCAAACTGCAAATGTTGGAATAACCTTAAAGGTTTAGCCACTGACATGGAACTAGCTTTGACTAGCTCCTTTGTCACATTTAATCTAAAATTAGAACAGTTGTAGGCTAAAATGTTCAAATATTAACTTTCTATTATTAACAAATTGCATAATATTTCGACAATACATGATGCAAACTTAAATGTAACATAAAAACTGTGCGTGAAAGACTTGATTTGTTCATAGAATTTGTAAGATGCACAGGTCAGGTTTTGAAACACAACTCTGATGCTAAAATGCTAATGCTATAAATGCAGGAACCAACAGTCTACTGTGTATATTTTAACATATTTAATCCAAGTTTCCTGTTAAGATAGGTGAGGTATCTCACAATAGGGGTCTCCTAACCCTGCATAAACCCTCACATGCTCGACCTTCTCCTTTAGTCATTTTAACACATCATTCTCCTTCTCTCTTCCCACAAGGAAACAGGAATGGTAACGTAGCTCACTAATGCTACAAAAGAAGCAAAGGGTCTGTAGATGGAACTTTAATTTGTCTTTCAAGCCATCAATTAATATCCCACTTCGGTGAAATAAACTACAACAGTGCACTCAGGGAAGAGGTGCAACAGAGGCAACTGCACCTATAGATGCATTTGATTTCAGAGAGACACTTTGATCTCTGGGGGGGGGGGGACAGGACTTCTTCCTTCAGAGTTGCCACGTTGGATCATCCGTTTCCATCTTCCTCTCGCACACTAACCAGTCACATATCTGAAAATCCAGCACATGGTTTTACATATGATGCTTATGATGTATGAAGAAGAAACTTCACTCTTGAGAAAAATTCAACACTGTTTATTACAGTTTCATATAACAGAAACAGCAATCTATAGAGCTTGAAGTGTATACCTTTATGTTACAGTACATGCTGCTACCTTTTCATTTTTGCACAGATAAAAAAATAGAAATTATTTGCTTTTAGAAATTGATATTCAACACAAAAATTCAAAAGTGTCCAGCTCAGTTCAAAGTTACTAAAATGTCACTTTCCAGCATCCAGCTATATCCGTTCATTTTCTACAGCCACTTTTCAGTTAGTTAGTGGGGCGGGGGGAGCTTAAGTCTTTAAGCCCATCCCTGTCACTGGGTGTGTGCAGATGTACATATAGATAAATATATGTCTGTACCAGCATCCTACAAAACAGCAGCACTACAACAGTCAGTTCCAACATCTTTGTAATTCACAATCAGTGTCAACAGAATCTTAAAGATACTGTGTGAAGTACAGGTGAGACACTTAAGTGATCTTCTTAGGAAAATCCACCGAACAGAATCATTGCTGTCAGGGTGAGAGCAACACCCTGATGACTGTTTTATATGTCTGCAACTGCAGTATAAAGTGCAACATAATCAAACAAGTGAATAAAATAATGCTTTTTAAATCAATATCACCGCCCAAAAAAACTATGTGGGACTGTAGAGCACATAAGGTCATTTAACTCTGTTCTCATTGGTGTTAACTAATCTTTTTTTCCTCTGTATTGGATGAATGATTCCTAAACTACACCTACATGGTGACTTTCTGTGGCTGACCTACTTCTTTGTTCTCAGCTGTTTTACAGAAACTGAACACCTGCTCTTGACATGTACCATTTTCGTCTGTTCCCCCCCTCTGGTAAATAAATTAACCTTGCTTTAAAAACATTGGACACCAACATGAAGTCTGTGAGGAGAGTACAACCAAGTCTGGTAAGTTAAAATTCACAGAGGAGCAGTTAAAGAAAAACATGTCCCTGACTTTGTCAATCCTGGTTTTTCTCCTTCGCTTTTTCTATATTTTTAGTTAAATGAACAGTCAACAGCCTATCTACCAGCTGACTCCAGAAACATCCATTTATCAAAAAAAAAAAAAAAAAAAAAAAATCAAAAATCAATGAAAGCACTTCTAACAAAAAATATCTTCAAACTGAAATACAACCACATTGCAGCACTACGTCCCTGTTTTTCACTGACGACCAGTGAAAGGTCACCCACGGGGGCGGGACAATAGAAGAACACTCATTCAAGTCCAGATATCCACAGCTCTAAAAGACACTTGACCTAAACACGTTTTCACAACAAACTTTGAAATGAAGCACAATATGAGGTATAAGCTATACTGAACTTGCCTTTGTAAAATAAAATTCAAATTAAAACATTAGCTGAGTTGGAGACAAAAACCAGTCACTTCTAACAAGAGGAACAATCAGTGAAACTGTGCATCTGCCAAGCTTCAGAAATTCTGACCATTTTGGTTTAAAACCTTGTTCAAAAAGGCTTTCCCATCGTAACTCAGCAACTGTTTCTGCCTTCTTCTGACACCCAACCTACAAATGTGGGAGATGTTGGTGCATAAAAGGATTAGGTTGCATTCAAAAGCCTACAGGTGGTGTCTGAAGTTGACAGCCAGGCAGCGAGGA